>UESW01004854.1:198605-265494 GCA_900491605.1 Calamus simplicifolius | reverse complement strand
GGCACCATATGAGGCCTTGTATGGGAGAAAATGTAGAACTCCAGTGTGTTGGGATAAGGAGGGAGAGAAGGCTGTTAGGCCCTGAGTTAGTGCAGCTTACAGCAGATCAAGTTAAAATTATAAGAGCTAAATTAAAGGCAGCCCAGGATAGACAGAAGAGCTATGCAGATAAAAAGCATACAGAGGTAAAGTTGAGGTTGGAGATAGAGTCTTTCTGAAGGTATCTCCTTGGCGAGGTATTATGAGATTGGAAAGAAAGGCAAGTTGAGTCCCAGGTATATTGGACCCTATGAAATTCTGGAAAGAGTTGGGACACTAGCTTATAGATTGGCTTTACTCCAGAGTTATCTCAGATTCATAATGTATTTCATGTATCAATGCTTAGGAGGTATGTGCCGAATTCCTCTCATGTGATTCTGTCTGAGACTATAGAGTTACAGGGGTATTTATCATTTGCAACAGAACCAGTGAAGATCTTGAGTAGGGAGATTAAGCAGCTCCGCAGTAAAAGAATTACATTAGTTAAGGTGCAATGGTTAAATCATCAAAAAGAGGAGGCTACATGGGAGCGAGAGGATGAGATGAGATTGAAGTACCCTCATCTATTTGAAAATATATCTAGCTAAATTTCGGGGACGAAATTCTTAAGAGGGGGAGAATTGTAACATCCTGAAAACCTTGTAATTTATGGCATTTTCATTTGAAATGAAAGTCAGAAAGTTTTAGTGAAATGTGGGTGTGTTGGCCTTTTGATAAATGTAAAGAGAAGAAATTTTGGAGTAAATAAGTATATTTCTGAATGTTAATGAGTTTGATTTAAGAAATTGAGAGACTTAAGTTTTAATGGGTTTAAATCACAAGAAAAATCAAGTTTAGTTTGAGTTTTATCCTAAAATGATGTTTTTAGTTGTTGGAGTTGACACTATTTGGAGTGGAGTCGACTCCGGCACGGTTTTAAACTTTTGGCACGCTTTGGAGTCGACACCTGCAGAGCTGGAGTCGACCCCTACTTTTCTGGAGTCGACCCCTACTTTTCTGGAGCCGACACTTGTTACTGCCGGAGCCGACTCCAAATCTGTTGGAGCCGACTCCAAGACGGCAGGTTTTTCTGAGTTAAATATTGAGAATTTCATAATTAATGCGTTTCAAGTCCGATTTGGATGTCGTTTGAACCGTTGGATTTATAAAATCGAGTTCTTCAAGCTGGTAAAGTCTTTTCTTAGAAATATTACATAAAAGTATTAATTTAAGTGAAAAATGATAATCTGGGCTATAAATTGATTAAAAAAATGCTATATCAGGGGCAAAATGGGAAAATGCTCCGATGTCAATTGCTAATTGTGTTAAGGGCAACTTGGGAAAGAAAATATAAGGGCAAAATATCATGGTTATAAGTGAGCCACGTGTTTTCCAAAAAGCGTGCGTTAAGAGTGTTTGAGGGCAAAAGGGGAATTTGGCATGCCTTAACCCTTAAGTTTCCAATGACTTGGTCCCCAAGTCATTAGAGAAAAAGGGAAACATGGGTTCAGCCAGAAGAAAAAGAAAGAAAGAAAGAAAGAAGAAGAAGAGAGAAAAGAGAGGAAGAGGAAGAAGAAGAAGAAAAAAGGAGGAAGAAAGAGAAAGGGAAAGGGAAGCTTGGGGTTTGTGCTCGACTCCAGGTAAGCTATAGCTTCCCTAGATCTTGTATGACTTTAGATTTTCTTAGATTATTGTATTTTGAGGTAATAGTAGAAGTAATCTTGAGTAGAGAAAGGGTGGAAGAAAATAATGAGATATTAGAGGATAGATCATGTATGCATGCATGGTTCGTGGGAAAACCTCGTGTGGAGGTAATCCTAATAGCTATCATATCTGTATGTTGACGTAGGTCAAGAGGATTATTCAGGGAGCCAGAATACCAGAGTTGAGTACCAGTCGAGGAGTAACCTACTAAGGTGAGTGGGTTTCTCATCTAGCAATGAGAAGTTAATTTGAGCTAGTATAATGAGATTAATACCTAGTTATGGTATGTTATGTTTAGCAGAGTATTATGTATATTTTAAATATGAGAAATGAGAACCTAGTATGATATTCTGATAAATGAGTTTTGAGCATGAGTTTTAAGCTAAGCATGAGTTTCGAGCATGAGTTTTGAGCATAAACACATAAGCATGAGTTTCGATGAGGGGATTTTAATGTATACATGGCATATTTGCATGATAAAGCTTTACAAATGATGTATGTCATACTGAGCATCAGGCAGCTAGGGGGCTGATCACCCTTTAGACTGTACTGTAGCATGAGCATTGCACACTACTATCGAGCCGGCACCTCCTTGCGAACAAATCATACGATGAACCCCAGAATCAGGGGTGAGTGCACGCTTAACCAGACCAGTGGGGCTGGTTGTGAGCAGCCCGTGGGGGCATGAATCATAGCTCAGTGGAGCTGATTACTATATATAGCCCGTGGGGGCAGAGAGAAAACCCGAGGTTCCAGGGTTAAGGAACAAAGCACTTTGACAGGTGAACCGCACAGGTAAGGGGTGCTATTTGTGCGGGGATCCTGTTGCTAGTCATGCACTCGATGAGAGTACACCTACGGGAGGGCGACTATAGGGTGGTACCTCAGAGGCATTACACACACAGTCCAGCATCATGAGATTTAAAAGCATATGTTGTGATATAAAAAGGGCCAGTGGGCCGAGTAGTTATCCCGAGAGGGAGAGTTTACTTGAGATGCCAATGGGCAATCAGATTCCCGTGGGAGTCTGAGAATTCAATAAAGAAGTCTGGGTTGTAGATAAAGAATGCATATTTTTATATTGAATTGCATAGATTTTTATCTTAATGAGTTATCTTTCAGTAAAAAGTTATTATAGAGTATTTCAGTACTGAGATGTTATTTGAAGAATAAGCTACATTTTATTTTATCTGATATCATGTTTTGACTTGTACAAGCTAAATAGTTTTAGCATACGATTGAAATAAGAGGTTATGGTTCTCTATTTCTCCATAGTTAGATGGTTATCCAGTCACTGGGACTTAGGTCTCATCCCTCTATGATTTAAATGTTCTTTCAGATCAGTGAGTATTTCTGCCAGGATCACAAGATAAGCAGGATAGAACCCTTAGCTGGTGAAGCTTGCTTGGATGCAAGGGTGTATAAATGCTAGCCTTGTATATTGAGAGTATGGTTTGATATTTGTATTTTGTATATGTGTATGTGTACAGTGAGATGTAATGATGTTTTAGACCTTTTTGGATATGAATACGAGACTTATGTTTTGGAGAAAATTATGAGCATGATGTGTGCACTTAGGATTTTGATGTCGATTGTGAATGTGATCTTGTAAACTGCCTGAGAATATCATAAAAAATATTATCTGAGCAGGTTGATGCTTAGTGTTGATTGAGTGATTTGTGTATATAATTGAGATGAAAATGAAAAGTTTTTAACAGGATGTGATTTCGTGTGTCTGCCACTTATGATAATTAGTTGGGGTTCTCTAGCTCTTTATGGAGCGCTACATAAAACTAGTAAAACTCTATCCGATTACCACAAGTGTGCAGGTATGCTGTCGGTGGCCCCAGAGAGGAGGAGGAGCTGACAAGTTTTGGCATCAGAGCCCTAGGTTATTAGGTCCTAGGGGAATAAGTATGAGTATGAGTCTAGGATGATTGAACGTTTATGATTATAGCTATTGAATGATGAAACTGATGTAATGAATAATGTCTTGTAGGACGATTACTACAAAGGCATCTAGAGAGGCAGAGCAATCTTCAGGCAGGGATAGAAGCAAAGGTCAAAGTAGACTCAGAAGGTCAGTTAGAAGAAGTCAAATTGATAGAATGGCTTCTAGTGATTCCACTGAGCCAGTATCTAATGAGGCTAGAGTGAGGGCATCTTCAGAGCAGATGTCAGAGTCTTCTTCACAGTCTATTACCCCTATGCCAGTAGACCCATCTCGAGTATAGACTCAGGGGCCTAGTATGTCAGAGTTGGTAGGTATGATTACTCAGGCTGTGGTAGCAGCTGTGGGTGCTAGTTCTAGCCTTCCATCTAAAAATACGGAGGTTGTGAGGAATGTGGAAAGAGCCAGAAAGTTAGGGGCTCTGGAGTTCCAGGGAACTACTGATCCTATTCAGGCCGGGGCATGGCTGCAGAGGATCGAGAGAGTATTGATGTGATGGGATGCTCTGAGTAGCAGAGGCTGAGTATTGCCACCTTTTTACTAGAGGGTAGAGCCCAGAGTTGGTGGAGATCTATTCAGGGCAGGCAGCCCCAGGGAGTGGAGTTGACATGGGAAAATTTTAGAAGAGAATTTCATCAGCAATATTATTCTGAGATTTATAGGGATCAGAAGAGGAGGGATTTCCTTTGTCTGACTCAGGGGAGGATGTCCGTGGCAGAATATGAAGCCACTTTTGTGGAGTTATCTCAGTTTGCTAGGGCCTTGGTGGCTGATGAGAGGAGAGATATCGACTATTCAGGATGGATTGAATCTCCCTATTAAAGCCAAGACCTGTATGCAGACCTACAATAGTTACTCTGAGTTGGTGCAGGGAGCACTCAAAGCCGAGGAGATTGAAAAAGAATATATGAGTAGGAGGCAGGATAGAATGAAAAGAAGTGCTCCTAGTTATTCTTCTGCTCCGGGAGGGACTCATCCATTTAAGAAACCCCAGAGGACTGGACAGTTTTATTCTGGGTTTAGAGCCCCTAGTGATGTGGGCAGAAGATCAGTATCTGTGTCAGCATCTAGCCTAGTTCAAAGAAAGCCTTATGGGGGTGTGCCTCAGGTTGCCACCCGTAGGGTGTCTGGTGATGTAGGGGAGCAGGGTCGTCCTTCTGGTGGAGGGAGAAATATACCTCCATGTAATGTATGTGGGAAACTTCATTTGGGAGAATGTACGAGGGGCAATAAGGGATGTTATATTTGTGGTGATCTAGGTCACCTGAAGAGAGATTGCATTAGGAGAGGGCAGCAGGCTGGTGGGCTTTCTCAGGGGCCAGTAATGCCAAGGGGACAGCCTAGTAGGAGGGGTGATGGTAGTGTTGTGGCTTCAGCCAGTCAGGTGGGGCATAATGTTAATCAGCCAGGATGGTCATCCAGTATTCCGAGGGCCGAGGCCAGAGTGTTTGCCATGACCAGGCAGGAGGCTCAGATTGATCCTGATGTGGTGACAGGTATGCTACCCATCGATAATCATGATGCTTATATTTTAATTGATTCTGGATCTACGCATTCATTTATCTCATGTGAGTTTGCTAAGCATCTAGTTAGAGATGTGGGCTAGTTGGGTAGTCAGTTGGTAGTATCTATGCCCGTAGGGAGGCCTTTTATAGCAGACCAAGTGTATAGAGGTTGTGATATTTCTGTGGAGGGTCAGAAATTAGCAGTAGATTTGATTCCTTTGAGGTTGAAAGAGTTTGATGCCATTTTGGGGATGGATTGGCTATCTGTGCATAGAGCCAAAGTAGATTGCTTAAGGAAGGAGGTGATGTTACAAACTTCTGATGATAGAGAGGTCTGTTTTATTGGTGATAGGAGGGGGTTACCCTCAGGAGTGATTTCAGCTCTATCAGCCAATAAAATGCTAGCAAAGAGGTGTGAAGCCTATTTAGCTTGTGCAGTAAGCTTAGAGGGCAATGGTTTAGAGCTGACGAATATCCCTGTGGTAAGGGATTTTTCAGATGTATTTCCTGAGGAGCTGCTAGGGTTACCTTCTGACAGAGGATTTGATTTCAGTATAGATCTAGCCCCATATACCAGACCAATAGCCAGGGCACCTTATAGAATGGCTCCAGTTGATTTGAAAGAATTGAAAAGTCAGTTACAAGAATTATTGGATAAAGGGTTTATTAGACCCAGTATATCATCATGGGGTGCACCAGTGTTGTTGTGAAGAAAAAGGATGGTACCTTGAGGTTGTGTATAGACTATAGACAGTTGAACAAGGTGACCATTAGAAACAATTATCCATTGCCAAGGATCGATGATTTGTTTGATCAGCTACAGGGGGCAGCAGTGTTCTCAAAGATTGATCTGAGATCTGGGTATCATCAATTGAGAATAAAGGATGAGGATATATCTAAGACTGCTTTCAGGACCAGATATGGTCATTATGAGTTCTTGGTAATGCCATTTGGCTTGACAAATGCTCCAGTTGCTTTTATGGGTCTAATGAATCAAGTATTTCAAGAGTATCTAGATAAATTTGTGATAGTATTCATTGATGACATCTTGATTTATTCTAGAAGTAGTGAAGAGCATGAACAACATCTGAGGATAGTTTTGCAGATATTAAGAGAAAAGCAATTATATGCAAAGTTTAGTAAAAGTGAATTTTGGCTGGATGAGGTAAGGTTCTTGGAACATGTAGTTTCAGCCAAAGGTATTATGGTATATCCTCAAAAGATTGAAGCTATAGTAAATTGGGTATCACCTACCAATCAGACTGAGGTGAGGAGTTTCTTGGGGTTAGCAGGATACTATAGAAGATTTATAGAAAATTTCTCGATTTTAGCTTCTCCTATGACTAAGCTGCTTAGAAAGAATATCAAGTTTGATTGGTCTAATGAATGCCAGAAGAGTATGGATGAATTGAAAAAGAGATTAACCTCAGCCCCAATCCTAATACTACCTGATAGTGCCAGTGATTATGTGATCTATAGTGATGCCTCATTGAAGGGTTTGGGGTGTGTTTTAATGCATAATGGGAAAGTGGTGGCTTATATATCTAGACAGTTGAGATCCCATGAAAAGAATTACCCCATCCATGATTTGGAGTTAGCTGCTGTTGTATTTGCATTGAAGGTTTAGAGGCACTACTTGTATGGAAGAAGATGCCAGATATTTACTGATCATAAGAGCTTGAAATATATTCTGACCCAGAAGGAATTGAATTTAAGGCAGAGAAGATGGATTGAATTGATTAAAGACTATGATTGCACTATTGAGTATCACCTAGGGAAAGCTAATGTTGTGGATGATGCCTTGAGTCGAAAGTCTATGGCCACATTGGCTTCTATCAGAACCGTACAGCTATCCTTGATGATTGAGTTAAGGAGATTAGATGCAGAGCTAGCTGTAGAAGAATCAGGAGCCTTGTTGGCTACTTTCAGAGTGAGACCCCAAATGCTAGAAGAAATAAGAGAAGCTCAGTTGTTAGATCTACATTTGCTTAAAGCTAGAGATTTAATTCAGAGTGGGTCTCAGTCAGAGTTTTCTGTTAGAGGTGATAGAGTGTTATTATTCAAGGGCAGAGTTTGTGTGCCAGCTGTGGAATCAGTGAAAGATTAGATTTTAAGGGAAGCACATAGCTTAGCTTATTCAATGCATCCAGGTAGTACTAAGATGTATAGAACTATCAAACAGAATTACTGATGGAATGGTATGAAAAAGGAGATAGCTGAGTATGTATCTAAGTGTTTGGTTCTCTATGAAAAAGGAGTACTTTGACTTGTACAAGCTAAATAGTTTCAGCATACGATTGAAATTAAGAGGTTATGGTTCTCTATTTCTCCATAGTTAGATGGTTATCCAGTCACTGGGACTTAGGTCTCATCCCTCTATGATTTAAATGTTCTTTCAGATCAGTGAGTATTTCTGCCAGGATCACAAGATAAGCAGGACAGAACCCTTAGCTGGTGAAGCTTGCTTGGATGCAAGGGTGTATAAATGCTAGCCTTGTATATTGAGAGAGTATGGTTGATATTTGTATTTTGTATATGTGTATGCGTACAGTGAGATGTAATGATGTTTTAGACCTTTTTGGATATGAATACGAGACTTCTGTTTTGGAGAAAATTATGAGCATGATGTGTGCACTTAGGATTTTGATGTCAATTGTGAATGTGATCTTGTAAACTGCCTGAGGAATGTCATGAAAAATATTATCTGAGTAGGTTGATGCTTAGTGTTGATTGAGTGATTTGTGTATATAATTGAGATGAAAATGAAAAGTTTTTAACATGATGTGATTTCGTGTGTCTGCCACTTATGATAATTAGTTGGGGTTCTCTAGCTCTTTATGGAGCGCTACATAAAGACTAGTAAAACTCTATCCGATTACCACAAGTGTGCAGGTGTGCTGTCGGTGGCCCCAGAGAGGAGGGGGAGCTGACAGTGACAGTCTGCGAATGTCCTCCAGAAGCTGCGGCCTCGCTGAGACCTGAGGCGGCACCAAGATCGGTATCCGAAGTGTCGATGTACTCATCCTCCTCTTCACCCCCAGAGTCACTAGTGTCAAGAGCTTCAGCATCTAGGAAAGAGAGATCCCATTCTGGATGCTCGCTGGATATCTTATCTCTGCATTCTTTCACTCCGAGTTGGAAGGCGTCAGTACCAATTACATCCTGTTCGCCCTTGAGCTTGGCGAGTTGCATCTCAGCCTCGGCCATTTGGCTCCGCAATAGGGCAACTTGCCTCTTAGCTTCCGCGACCTGAGCCCGCAGAAAAATGGTTTGCTCCTCGAACTCGCCGGCCCCCGCCTCAAGTTCCGAACTCCTACCTCGGCTAGTTGCAAGCTCACCTTGCAAAGCCCAATTGTCCAGCTCTAATTTTGCCATCTGCGAAGCCAGAATCAGTCGGCGCCACGAGGAACCAACAAAGGAAACTAAAAAAGGGGGAATAGGATCGTACCTCCTCCTTTTGTTGGGCCAACCTTTTGGTCAGCTCCTCGGCCTCACCCCTGGCCCTCGCTTTATCGGCCCTAACCAACTCGACCCTTTCTTGGAGAGCATTAATTCTCAACTGCTTATCTTCGACCTCTCCCGGGCTTGGGATAGCTCGTCACTCAGCCGGGCTATCGTCCCTTCATGCCATTTAGCGTTGGCCCTCAAGTCAGCGACTTCGCAATCGCGCCGCTGTAGTTGCTTCTCTACTTCATCGAGCATTCTGGCCAGGCATTTTCTCTCGTCGGTGGCCTCCTTCCCCAGCCGGCCCAGACTCTCATTATGTTCTTTCTGCAACGCCGCCACTTCCTCAGAATGCTTTGACCTAACTCGAGCCAACTCCAAGCACGCGTCGTCGTTCTTCGCCAGGAGCCCCTGCAACTCCTCCGCTTTACGCTTTTGCTTAGATGCTTCAGCTAGAGCAGCCTGATACGATGCCTTCATCCCCGCCAAGCTTTCGTTGCTAGCGGCCAGGAGTTCCTCGAACTTCTCGGACGCCTCTGCTAGCGATTGGAGTTCAGCGCTGGCTCTCCTGGCCTGAACGCCGGCCCCCGTCGCCAAACTCAAATGCCAGCACATCGCCCGAGAAAGCAAAACACTCTACAGGATAAAGAATGAGTAAGAATATGCAATCAAGTCAGCCGGAAAGTATCCGCCACCCAAGAATGGTGACTCACCCGAGAGGCGTAGGCCCGTGTCATCTTCATGAGGGTCGGATTGTCAATGTCGGGAAGAAGATGGACACTTTCGGCCACGCCCTGCTGCCCGAATGCGGCATCATCCAACTCCAAGTCTGCAAACTTGTCCACCGAGGGATCCGCACCCGGGTACAGGGCCGACCTCATTAAAGCGAAAAATGCCTCCTCAACATCCATGTTCAAGCTACTGGGCTGGCCGTCTCCACCCAAGGAGTCAACCCGGGCGACCTCCGACTGAGAAGCCTTCAACTTCCCAGCCTCTTCTATCAGAACTCTGGCTTGAGCTTCTTCAGACAATTCGGCCAACCCAAGCGCCAGCCTCCCCAAAACCCTTTTTGAAGGAGTCTCCATTGCGGGACTCTCATCTCGCTGCGCTCCCTCTTCCGACCCATCTCCTTCGGTCACAATCACCTGCATCTCCTCTGCAGGCTCTGCTGAAACCTCTATCCGGCTTGCTTCTCGAACCGCTACGGGCGACCCAACGTCGCTACCCCCGGACTCTCCCGCAAAGGGCCCAAGAGGGAGCTCGCCCCGAACCTCACCAACTGCGGCCGCTCCCTCTTGCTCTCCTACTGAGGTCGGGAGTAAACCCGCGGTTGGGGAAAGCCCCCCAGAAACGACGACTTCCACCGAGTCCGTCGCCGGCTCATCTTTCAAAAGGGATGCGGCCGGATGAACCAATGGAATCTCATCCAAGCTATCCGATAGTTCCACCACAGGGGGACAAGGGACCTCAGTTGTCCTCCTCAAATCCTCCCTTGCTTTCGACGCTCCCGTCGTGGTCACTCAGGCATCCGGCGAGCATCTTACGGAAGTATGAGCCCTCTTCTCGGGCCTACTTCTCTTCGCGCCGCTGCTCTCCCCTGGGCGCTTTCCTCTCTTCGTCTTGACAAGACTTGACAACGCATACCTCTTGGCTGCAAGAGCGGAAAGTATGCAATTAAATCCAAACACGTTCGCCTGGATAACAAACAACGGAGAAGACAAAAGGGAGGACTCACCTTGCGGGTCCAGAGGACTAAGCCCGGCCGCAAAAAGAGCACCCTCCGATAGCAAATCATTGGCCGAGAACACCTGGCCGTTGCAGAGGACGTCCAAATCTTTCTCCTTCCGCTCGGACAAAACTGGATGCATTTCCGCAACCCAAACGAAATTTCTCCATCTCCAAGGGAAGTCGGAACCAATGTTCCCCTCGGTGATGATGAATCGACTCTTCCATCCCTTTATGGAGGACGGCTTATCGCAGAAGACGGGACTCTCCAGGAAACAGAATGAGAGGATATTGCAAACAGATACAACGCTGCTATCACTTTGCTTCCCCCCTAAGGAAGCCATCTTAAGAAGATGAGGTGCTTCGCCCGAGGCGTCCGGAACCACCTCGACAAACGCCGCGTTAATCGGGAGTTGCTACATGGCGTTTCCCCAACTGTCACCCCTGGAGGAGCCTTACCCACGAAGGCATGATGACCTCACTGCATTAATTAGGGCATCACTGTGCGGGCTGTCTAAACTGGATCGTCCCATCCAAAGCGTGCCACATGAACTTATACTCCCTATGCCCGAACCTGCGCTTTGAACTAGGGAGTGGAGGGCATGTGTTGGGGGGTAAAGTCGTCATTGCATCAATATTCATGCAAGGAGGCTAAGACCGACCCCATCCCTTCGCCCGCCATGATGTCCCCGAGCTTCCCGTAGCTCGGCTCCCCCAAGCTTCCCGTAGCTCGGCTCCCCCGAGCTTCCCATAGCTCGTCTCCCTCCGGGCTCCCATAGCTCGGCTTTCTCCGGGCTTCCATAGCTCGGCTTTCTCTGGGCTTCCATAGCTCGGTTCTCCCCGAGCTTCCCGTAGCTCGGCTCCCCCATGCTTCCCGTAGCTCGGCTCCCCCGAGCTTCCCGTAGCTCGTCTCCCCCGAGCTTCCCATAGCTCGGCTTCCTCCGGGCTCCCATAGCTCGGCTTTCTCCGGGCTCCCATAGCTCGGCTTTCTCTGGGCTTCCATAGCTCGGTTCTCCCCGAGCTTTCATAGCTTGGTTCTCCTGAGCTTCCAGTAGCTCGTCTTTCCCGAGCGATCCATGATCCGATACTCACCCCTGCGGAACCTGGCACAGGATAGCCTAGACCTATCGTAACAGCATCTCAGGCAAAGAATTATGTTGAAGAGTGGTCTAGAACCTAATACGGCTACCTGGGACCTACACACCTACCAGATCCCAAGCCATCAAGGAGCTCTCCTAGCCGTCGATCCCTTAACAAACAAGATACGAATCCCAACGGCCCCACAACGGCCTGATTCGATCCATTTTCATATCCTAACAACCTTCGAACCTTCCAGAAGGCACTCAAGATCCAGGTGACAACCTATAAATATGACACTCCCAGATTCCCTCAGGTATGCGCTCACTCTCACTCTCCCACTCTCACCAGCTGCTCGTCGGTGCTCCTCCCTCTAGAGCTCCCGATCGGTCGCCCCTGGAGAGATCCACCTCCTTGTTTTCTGATTGATCGCCGATTTCCCTCACTGACTTGAGCGTCGGAGGGTCTTCCGCGGAGGGCCACCCCCAACGCCTCTCGCGTGAGGACTTCTGTGCAGGTCCGCCCCAGGAGATCGACTGCGCCCGAGTCGGAGGACGGATCCCGGCGGCAACAGATTTATCTCATAATTTTATGCTCAAAGACAACTCGTATTAGAACTGCAGAGATTGCTATCATATACACCAAAGCTTCAGACAACTGAAAAACAAGGCACGTATCCTACTTGTAAGCACCAAATCATACTTCAAGCAAAAGCCATAACCAAAAATAAAGTGCATCTTCATTGGCCAAACAAGGTTAATAAAAAAAAATCAAAAGAATGTGCTGCTCTATTAGTCAAACGCTACAATTAGTTTAATATAATAAAAAATAACTAAACCTACATAACAATAAAAACTCAATTAAACTGCCCACTAAAGATGACAGCTTATGTAAACCATGCTTGATCTATATCAGGAACAAATGATAAACTAGTACATAAGAGCAGGCATCCAGCACACAATGATTTAGTAGAAAGCCAATACTCTTACGATACTTTATTTTATTGGTGGATGATTTTTTGTTAGGATGCAGCCTCCGGATCCACGGTGGAGGCTCTCCTGACTAAAATTTCATAATCCGATTGTCGCACCCTAGGATCTTAGGATAGATACCAGAAGTGGGGCAATCCGTTACATGCAAGATGTCCAAGGAGCAAATAACTAATATGCAATTAAAATGAAATAATTATTTTATTATAATCCAAATAACACAAATGTTCAAGCTATTTAAAAACTAAAAACCTAATGATGTTTGAACTAGATTGGCAAGAGCTTCAATATATTCATGTCTCTCTTTAATTCTTAAGCTTTGAAAAATATCAAAGAGGATTTAATGAGCTCAAACTCAGTAAATATATAGATGACAATTTTTCTCGTTTCGTTGTTTACCTGGTCGGTACCATTTTTAATGGGTCTGAAAATTAATGGGAATTTTTCGTTAACGGATAAACGGTCATGGACGGTAATCTCTGCCCCATCCCCATTTATCCATTCCCGTCCCATTAGCTTTAATAATATAGTAAAATTTTAAATATATATTAATATATTAAATTTTAAAAATTTTAAATTAATTAATAAATAAAATATATATAATAAAATATGTTTAAATTTATTCTCTTTGACTCTTTCTTTTCTTTTTTTTATGCATCCGGCTCTTCCTTTTTTATGTAAATAGGCAAATGAGTACCAGTGGGTACCCGTTTATCCGATCGAGTATTCCCGTACTTGCTCCGTTAACTATAACGGTTTAACAGTTGAAAAATAGGAATGTTTTTCCTAAAGAACATGGAGACGGTAATCTCTGCCCCATCCCCATCCCGCTAGCTTTAATATATATTAAAATTTTAAATATATATATAGTAATATATTAAATATTAAACATTTTAAATAAATAAATAAAATATATATAATAAAATATGTTTAAATTTATTCTCTTTGACTCTTTCTCTTCTTTCTTTCATGCATCCGGCTCTTCTTTTTTATGTAAATAGGCAAACGGGTACCAGTGGGTACCCGTTTATCCGATCGAGTATTCCCGTACCCGCTCTGTTAACTATAACGGCTTAACAGTTGAAAAATGAAAATATTTTTCCTAATGAAGACGGAGATGGTATAGGTCACCCCGGGCCATCCCCAAGCCATTGCCATCACTATGTAAATAAGGTCAATAGAAATATATAATTATAAATTCATGAAAATAGCATGTCATCATGTTATCTAATTTTTTTATATTCTTGAATTATTTGCACTACAAGAAAATAACCAAATAGTGATGAAAATTTTTATTACTAAATTGTGATAGATTAGTGATGGAATAGTGAATGAAACTAAAATTAGTGATGAATATTTTTATTTTTAAATAATAAAATAAATAGAAATAATTAAAATTTAAAAATAATAATATTAAAAAAATTGAATATGTGCAATTAAACTGCCAAAATGTCTTATATGCCACGCTTGAATCATTGCTTCCATTCCCTCCGACCATATATATATATATTAATATTTAGATCGGGTCTATTTCAATATTTGATTGGGTTTAAAATTTTTGATCCAATCCGATCATGTAGGTAAAACGCTGGCCCGAAGCCTCTAATTAATTTTTGATAAGACCGATAGATTATGTTGTAATTACTGTACTACCCAGTACCATACGTTGAGATCATTTAGAGCAAAAATGAAATGAAATGAACGATGATTTTTCATTAAAAAAAATATAATTCACAGCCGGAGCCAATGAAAAAACCGTACATCATTAACAGCAAAAAAAATAAAACATAACTAGAACTATCGACGGCAAGACGATGCCATCTCCATAAGCGTCAAAGCCGCCTCTATTATCTTCTCGTCTTCATCCATGGGAACCTCCTCTTCTAATTCGCTCGACGACTCAGACCGTAACATCGCCAAAAGGAGCTCCCCTTCCTTGCTGCTCTCTCCCTCAACCTCAACCTCCCTAGAGCCTCCTCCTTGCTGCCCCTCCGTCGACAGGCCCACACGTCGAGGGTCTCGCCAGCGTTTAACTGGTTATTTCTCACAAATCTTTTGTAATCAGTTGTGATGAAGCGGTAGTACTTGTTGGAGACGAGCTTGAAGGTCATACGATACTCTCGTGCCAGTGCATCGAAGACCGTAACCTTGAGGCCGTTGATTCCATCCTTCACCTGCTCTTCCTCTTCCTTGGTCATCATCGTGCGGAGCCCCTTATCGAATTCCTTCTTCGACACCTGCAGACGGTTTTGGTTGCCGTCGATGTCGGTTGGAGTTAGTTTTTTTCTGAGAACGCATACAGGATTGTTGATGCTCATTCGGCACAACGTCTCCAGCAACCGCGGCTCGGCCGCGTTATTGGTGAAGAACCGGCGTGGACTACTACTGCCCCAGCTACTACTCCTTCGTATGAACCCGCATGGCTCCTCCTTCGTTGGTTTCTTTTTCTTCATCGTTTTCTTCTTCTTCCTTGAAACCTTGTCCGCTCTCATCTTCATTGGCTTGCGATCAACTTTTCAGATCTTGGTGCTTTCCAACCTACGTACTCTCTCGCTAATATAATAGCCAACATTAAAAGAGTTTCATCCTATATAATAACGCGGATGTAATCAAATATATGCGAAGCAGATAATAACGGATCACCTGAGATCGAAGATATGAAAAGATATCGGAACCGTTAGGAAGGAAGCCAATACTCTTACGATACTTTATTTTATTGGTGGATGATTTTTTGTGAGAATGCTGCCTCCGGATCCATGGTGGAGGCTCTCCTGAGTAAAATTTCATAATCCGATTGTCGCATCCTAGGATCTTAGGATAGATACGAGAAGTGGGGCAATCCGTTACATGCAAGATGTCCAAGGAGCAAATAACTAATATGCAATTAAAATGAAATAATTATTTTATTATAATCCAAATAACTCAAATGTTCAAGCTATTTAAAAAACTAAAAAACTTAATGATGTTTGAACTAGATTGGCAAGAGCTTCAATATATTCATATCTCTCCTTATTTCTTAAGCTTTGAAAAACATCAAAGAGGATTTAATGAGCTCACACTCAGTAAATATAGGAATGGCAATTTTTCACGTTTCACCGTTTATCTGGCTTGTACCATTTTTAAAAATTAATTTTAATTTAGCGACACACTAATTGCGTCGCAATTATTTTAAATGAAATTAATTTGTATAAATATTAAAATGAAAAAAAAATATTGCGACGCAAAACAGTGCGTCGCAATGTTTTTAAAAAACTTAATTTTTTTAAATAGCGACGCATTATCGACGCAATAAACCAAAAAATATGAAAATTATTTTTAAATTTAACGACGCAATAATTGCGTCGCAATTAATTTAAATAAAATTTATTTTAAGAAAATAGTATTATGAAATAAAATATTGCGATGCAATCCAGTGCATCGCAATGTTTTGTTAAAAATAAATATGTTAATTAGCGACGTAATAGCGATGCAATAAAATAGTAAAGTAATAAAAAAAAAATTTATTTAACGACGCAAATTAATGCGTCGCAATATTTTAAAAGAAATTCATAATGCCAAATTAGCGAGGCATTAGCGACGCAATAAATTAGAATATATAATTAAAAATTAATAATGTCCGAGATCGATCGTCGTCGACCGTACGTGATCGATCATGGCTTCGATCGATCGCAACCGTCGGGTTGTCGCCGATCGGATCGATCACGACGGTCCGAGATCGCTCATCCTCGACCGGGATCGATCATGGCTTGGATCGATGGCAACCGTCGAATAATCGCTGATCGAGATCGATCATGGCATCGATCGATCGCAACCATCGGATCATCACCGATCCGATCGATCGTGACAGTCCGAGATCGGTAGTCATCGACCGGGATTGATCATGGCTTCGATCGATCGCAAGTACCATCGGATAGGTCGACGCTGACCAGGATCGATCATGGCTTGGGTCGATCGCAAGTACCGTCGGATCATCGCCGACCGGGATCGATCATGGCTTGGATCGATCGCAACCGTCGGATCATCGCCGACCGAGATCTATCATGGCTTCGATCGATCGCAAGTACTGTCGGATCATCACCGATCCGATCGATCGCGACGGTACGAGATAGGTCGATGCCGACCGGGATCGATCATGGCTTGGGTCGATCGCAACCATTGGATCATCACCGATCGGGATCGATCATGGCTTTGATCGATCGCAACCGTCGGATCATCGCCGACCGGGATAAATCATGGCTTCGATCGATCGCAAGTACCATCGGATCGTCGCCGATCCGATCGATCGCGACGGTATGAGATAGGTCGATGCCAACTGGGATCGATCATGGCTTCGATCGATCGCAACCGTCGGATCATCACTGATCCGATCGATCGTGATGGTCCGAGATAGGTCGACGCCGACTGGGATCGATCATGACTTGGGTCGATCGCAACCGTCGGATCATCGCCGACCGGGATCGATCATGGCTTCGATCGATCGTAAGTACCATCGGATCATCGCCGATCCGATCGATCGCGATGGTACGAGATAGGTCGACGCCGACCGGGATCGATAATGGCTTGGGTTGATTGCAACCATCGGATCATCGCCGACCGGGATCGATCATGGCTTGGATCGATCGTAACCGTCAGATCATCGCCGATCCGATCGATCACGATGGTCCATGATAGGTCATCGCCGACCGGGATAGATCATGGCTTGGGTCAATCGCAACCGTTGGATCATCACCGTCCGGGATCGATCATGGCTTGGATCGATCGCAACCGTCGGATCATCGCCGATCGGGATTGATCATGGCTTCGATCGATCGCAAGTACCGTCGGATCATCGCCGATCCGATCGATCGCGATGGTACGAGATAGGTTGATGCCGACCGGGATCGATCATGGCTTGGGTCGATCGCAACCATCGGATCATCGCCGACCGGGATCGATCATGGCTTGGATCGATCGCAACCGTCGAATCATCACCGACCGGGATCGATCATGGCTTCGATCGATCGCAACCGTCGGATCGTCGCCGATCCGATCGATCACGATGGTCCGAGATAGGTCGACGCTGACTGAGATCGATCATGGCTTGGGTCGATCATAAGTACCGTCGGATCATCGCCGACCGGGATCGATCATGGCTTGGATCGATCGCAACCATCGGATCATCACCGATCGGGATCGATCATGGCTTCGATCGATCGCAAGTACCATCGGATCGTCACCGATCCGATCGATCGTGATGGTACGAGATAGGTCGATGCCGACCGGGATCGATCTTGGCTTGGGTCGATCGCAACCGTCGGATCATCGCCGACCGGGATCGATCATGGCTTCGATCGATCGCAAGTACCGCCGGATCATCGCCGATCCGATCGATCATGACGGTACGAGATAGGTCGACGCCGACCGGAATCGATCATGGCTTGGGTCGATCGCAAGTACCGTCGGATCATCACCGACCGGGATCGATCATGGCTTGGATCGATCGCAACCGTCGGATCATCACCGACCGGGATCGATCATGGCTTCGATCGATCGCAAGTACCGTCGGATCGTCGCCGATCCGATCGATCACGATGGTACGAGATAGGTTGACGCCGACCGGGATCGATCATGGCTTGGGTCGATCGCAAGTACCATCGGATCATCACCGACCGGGATCGATCACGGCTTGGATCGATCGCAACCGTCAGATCATCGCCGACCGGGATCGATCATGGCTTCGATCGATCGCAAGTACCATCGGATCGTCGCCGATCCGATCGATTGCGATGGTACGAGATAGGTCGATGCCGACCGGGAACGATCATGGCTTGGGTCGATTGCAAGTACCGTCGGATCATCACCGATCGGAATCGATCATTGCTTGGATCGATCGCAAACCGTCGGATCGTCGCCGATCGGGATCGATCATGGCTTCGATCGATCGCAAGTACCGTTGGATCGTTGCCGATCCGATCGATCGCGACGGTACGAGATAGGTCGACACCGACCGGGATCAATCATGGCTTGGGTCGATCGCAAGTACCGTCAGATCATTGCCGACCGGGATCGATCATGGCTTGGATCGATCGCAACCGTCGGATCATCGCCGACCGGGATCGATCATGGCTTCGATCGATCGCAAGTACCGTCGGATCGTCGCTGATCTGATCGATCGCGATGGTACGAGATAGGTCGACGCCGACCGGGATCAATAATGGCTTGGGTCGATCGCAACCGTCGGATCATCGCCGATCGGGATCGATCATGGCTTAGATCGATCGCAACCGTCAGATCGTTGCCGATCCGATCGATCACGATGGTTCGTGATAGGTCGACGCCGACCGGGATCGATCATGGCTTGGGTCGATCGCAAGTACCATCGGATCATCGCCGATCGGGATCGATCATGGCTTGGATCGATCGCAACCGTCGGATCATCGCCGACCGGGATCGATCATGGCTTCGATCTATAGCAAGTACTGTCGGATCGTCACCGATCCGATCGATCGCGATGGTACGAGATAGGTCGATGCCGACCGGGATTGATCATAGCTTTGGTCGATCGCAACCGTTGGATCATCGCCGACCGGGATCGATCATGGCTTCGATCGATCACAACCGTCGGATCATCGCCGACCGGGATCGATCATGGCTTTGATCGATCGCAACCGTCAGATCATCGCCGATCCGATCGATCGCGACGGTCTGTGATAGGTCATCACAGACCGGGATCGATCATGGCTTGGATCGATCGCAACCATCGGATCATCGCCGACCGGGATCGATCATGGCTTGGATCGATCGCAACCGTCGGATCATCGCCGACCGGGATCGATCATGGCTTCGTTCGATCGCATGTACCATCGGATCGTCGCCGATCCGATCGATCGCGATGGTATGAGATAGGTTGACACCGACCGGGATCGATCATGGCTTGGGTCGATCGCAAGTACCGTCGGATCATCGCCGACCGGGATCGATCATGGCTTGGATCGATCGCAACCGTCGGATCATCGCCGACCGGGATCGATCATGGCTTCGATCGATCGCAAGTACCGTCGGATCATCGCCGATCCGATCGATCGCGATGGTACGAGATAGGTCGACACTGACCGGGATCGATCATGGCTTGGGTCGATCACAAGTACCGTCGGATCATCGCCAATCGGGATCGATCATGGCTTGGATCGATCGCAACCGTCAGATCATCGCCGATCGGGATCGATCATGGCTTCGATCGATCGCAAGTACCGTTGGATCGTCGCCGATCCGATCGATCGCGACGGTACGAGATAGGTCGACGCCGACCGGGATCGATCATGGCTTCGATCGATCGCAACCGTTGGATCATCGCCGATCCGATCGATCGCGACGGTCCGAGATAGGTCGACTCCGACCGGGATCAATCATGGCTTGGGTCGATCGCAAGTACCATCGAATCGTCGCTGATCCGATTGATCGCGACGGTCCGAGATAGGTCGACGCCGACCGGGATCGATCATGGCTTCGATCGATCGCAACCGTCGAATCATTTATAATTATTAAAAAAAATTATGAAAAAGTTTTAAAAAATATTAAATAAAATTTTTATCAGTATTAATTAATAAAAGAAATGTAATATTGCGACGCATAAGTTGCGTCGCAATGTTTTTTAAATAAATATATGTAATCAGAAAGTTTTTAAAAAAAATATTGCGACGCAATTTTACGTCGCAATTATTATCATAAATTTTAAATATTATTATTTATAAATATTAAAAAATTATTGCGACGTTGTAGTGATGCAATATAAAAAAATATATATACAAATATTGCGATGCAATGTATGCGTTGCAATTATTTTTAGTAAATATGATTTTTATTGGTATTAATAAATAAAAGAAATATAATATTGCGACGCATAAGTTGCGTCGCAATGTTTTTTAAATAAATCTATGTAATCAAAAAGTTTTAAAAAAATATTGCGACGTAATGTTACGTCGCAATTATTATCATTAATTATAAATATTATCATTTATAAATATTAAAAAATTATTGCGACGCCGTAGCGATGCATTTTAGAAAAAAAAAAAAACAAATACTGCAACGTAATGTATGCATCGCAATCATTTTTAGTAAATATGATTTTTTTAGTATTAATAAATAAAAGAAATATAATATTGCGACGCATAAGTTGCGTCGCAATATTTTTTAAATAAATATATGTAATCAAAAAGTTTTAAAAAATATTGTGACGCAATTTTGCATCGCAATTATTATCATTAATTATAAATATTATCATTTATAAATATTAAAAAATTATTGCGATGCCGTAGCGACGCATTTTAGAAAAAAAAAACAAATATTGCGACGCAATGTATGCGTCGCAATCGTTTTTAGTAAATATGATTTTTTTTAGTATTAATAAATAAAAGAAATATAATATTGAGACGCATAATTTGCGTTGCAATGTTTTTTAAATAAATATATCTAATTAAAAATATTAAAAAAATATTGCGACACAAAATTGCGTCGCAATTATTATCATAAATTATAAATATTATCATTTATAAATATTAAAAAATTATTGCGACGCACTGTATGCATCGCAATTATTGTCATAAATTATTATTTTAATCAATTAAAAATATTAAAAAAATATTGCAATGCAATTCCTAGAAAATAAAAATAATTTTCCCACCGGACCTTGGCGCCAATTTAGCAATGCATTAGCGACGCAATTATTTGCGTCGCTATTTTTTCATAAAATTATAATAAAACCAAATTAACGATGGATTAGCGACGCATTTATGCGTCGCTAATACATAATAAATTTTAAAAAAATATTGCGACCAATTAGCGACGCAATTAATTGTGTCGCTAATTACTCATATATACAGTCGGCCGGCCTTCTCTTCTTCCTCGTCTTGACCTAGCCGCCGCCCTCCCCAAAAAAAAAGTCCGGCTCCCCGTTCGCTGCTCCGGCTCCCCCCCTCTGGTGCTCCGGCTACCCGGCGTTTTCCTCCAACTCTGGCGTGCTCTCGACCGAGGTAAGCGTACCCTATTAAAAAAAAAAAATTGTAATAATTTTCCTCCGGCCACGGCCAAAACCGTGGCTATCTTCTTCGGCCACGACCGCTGCCGTGGCCGGCAGTGGCCTGGCCACCGTGGCCAGGCCACTGTCAAAAAAAAAAAAAAAAAATTTGGTAACAGGGGGGGTGGGGAAACCCCCCCCCCCCATTTTGTCTTCTCCGGCCATGGCCGAGGGCCGGACAAGGCGGCCAGCTGCCGTGGTCGTCTTCCATGGCCGCTGCCGTGGCTAGAAGTGGCCTGGCCACGGTGGCCAGGCCACTGTCAAAAAAAAAAAAAAAAATGGTAACAGGGGGGGCCCCCATTTTGTCTTCTCCGGCCACGACCGAGGCCGCAGCCGGACAAGGCGGCCACGGCCGCTGCCGTGGCCGGCCAGGCCACTGTCAAAAAAAAAAAAAAAAATTCGGTAACAGGGGGGGTGGGGAAACCCCCCCCCCTTTTGTCTTCTGCGGCCATGGCTACTGCCGTGGCCGGCAGTGGCCTGGCCACGGTGGCCAGGCCACTATCAAAAAAAAAAATTTGGTAACAGGGGGGGGAAGGTTTCCCCCCCCCCCATTTTGTCTTCTCCGGCCACGGCCGCTGCCGTGGCCAGCAGTGGCCTGGCCACGGTGGCCAGGCCACTGTCAAAAAAAAAAATTATTCGGTAATAGGGGGGGTGGGGAACCCCCCCCCCTTTGTTTCTCCGGCCACGGCCGAGGCCGCGGCCGGACAAGGCCACGGCCGCTGCCGTGGCCGTTTTCTCCGGCCACGGCTGCTGTCGTGGCCGGCAGTGGCCTGGCCACGGTGGCCAGGCCACTGTCAAAAAAAAAAAAATGGTAACGGGGGAAACCCATTTGTCTTCTCCGGCCGCAGTCCAAAAAAAAAAAAATTTTTGACCAGCCCCACCCCGGTCCCTTCAAAAAAAAAAATTTAACACTCATTAAAAAAAATTAACTAGATTCTATCAGATTTTATTATTTTTAAAAATATTTTCAAATAATTTGATGAATTTTTTTTATAGATTAGTTATAAATTAATTAATTTATGTCATTAGTCAGAGCTCTTTGGATAGACTGATTGTTATGTCTTGATTATGCAATAATATTTGTAATGCTAGATAGAAAGTCTTGTTGTATTATTATTTAATTTGCATAATGTTTATGCAATAATTAATTAAGCAGAATGTTTATGCAATAATATTTGTGCATTTGTAGTTATTTACAATTGTTATGTCTTGATTATTTACATTCTGCTTCAAACTGAATGATGCATTAAATTATGTAATGCTAGATAGAAAGTCTTCACAAACATTTATATTCGACACAATAATCTTAAGAAGTCAGTGACTATATATATAGAACACTATTCCTATATATGTATAATTGACAAGAAGTTAAGAATAACAAGCATAAGTTCGATTGTCTTCGGACTTCCATATTATTAATCACAGCACTATAACCTTTAGACCCGTTTGAGAATTTGTAAGACTTAGTCTTGCAAATTCTCAAATTGTCCTGGTGGACAGTTTGAGAATATTTTTGCGATATGTTAGTCTGCTATTAATCATCGTTGGGTGAGATTGCGGTTTGTATTTGCTCATACGTTCTCCTAGTGTGGCATATATGCCACACATTTAGGAGAACATATGGGAAATGCTGCCGAAATTTCAACGTAACCGATCGATGATAATTAATAGCAGAATAACATATCACAAAAAATATTCTTGAATGGGATAGGGCCTTACCTTTTAGACATGGAGTGAAGGTAGAATTAATTTAGGACACTTGAATGCTTGTGAAGTCTCATGATTAAACGGACCGCCTTGCGGCCCGACCCGAACTCAAGCCCTACCATTAGCCATGAACCTGTGCCTCGGTCCTTGCTAGCACGCCAACGATCGTAGCTGTTGAGAAATTATTGAAACATAATTGCCCCAACTTTATTGATTTTGATGATTTCCAAAAGCCATGAGTACCTTAAAGAATACAATGAGTTTATTTATCAAAAACCTTGAGCTCATTCAAATTGAATGGAATGGACTCTCAATGATTAAATTTAATGAGCTTTGAATCTATTAGAAAAAGAAGTTTCAAGCTCTATGCTTAAAGATTTCAAAATGGAATTTTTACACACTATAATTCAATCTATGAATTCTTGAAACATGTCTTGAATCCATGCTTAATGTCATATTTAATGTATTCAAGTCACATTGATATTTAAATTAATTTGGGACAAGTTTTAAAGTCTATCAGAACATTTTTCTGATTTTTGTATCGCTCCCGAGCCGACTCAAGGGTTTCCGAGTCGACTCCCCAATTGTCTGATTTTCAATGCTGTCCTGAGTCGACACTTGAGTTCTCAAGAGTCGACCCCTGAAACCTTCGCGAGCCGACTCAAGACTGTGCGAGCCGACTCGACTCAGACGGCAGAAAGCTCATTTTTTAGCACTTCTCGAGTCGACTCCCCGCATATCGCGAGTCAACCCCTGAAAGATAGGCGTTTCTGGAATGGCTGTGCGAGCCGACTCCCACAAAGCTCGAGCCGACTCCACGAAATCTGGACGCGATTTTCAACGATGACACATCAGCTCCAACGGTAAGATTTTCAAATAACGGCTATTTTCTTTGTCTCTAACGGATATATTTTGCAGAATCTATAAATAGAGGAGCTCTTTCAACTCAGAAGAATCCAGAAAAAATCAAAAAGAGAGAAAAGAATATCTTCCAAAAGAGGAAAAACAGAGCTTTCATAGGAAAATCTTTTAGCTCAAAATAGAGTGATTCAAAAGGAGTGAAATCAAAGAAAGATTCGTCTGCTCCATCTCATTAATCCACAAGAGTCAGAAGAAAATCCATAAGCGTTTCAAAGATCAAATCGAAGGATTTTCATAAGGAGAAAAAAGCTTCATCTCAACTCCAAAGTCTTCCAACGGTCAAGAATCTTGCTGAGGCGTGATTCAACACTTCAAGAGGAGTTAAGAGAAGAAGGAAGAAGCCAAAGCCACTTACCATCTGCAATACTATCAGGCTTTTAACTCTTATTTATCTTCATTTGATATTTGCTCAAGGGGAGCATTTCATTATCCAACACTTTATTATGATTGTTTGTTGATTCATCAGTGGATTGAATCAGTGGAGGTTGATATACCTCGGTGCAAGCCGGAGTGCTTGTGTTGGGTTAGTTGTGAGCCCGTGAAAAACAAGTGTAGGGTTTTGTGCTGTAAGCCCGAGTTAAAACCAGCTGGGTTCGTTGTTCACCCGGGAAATAACAAGTTGAGTTGTGAGCTTGGAAAACCAACTCGGCTGTAATCTAGAGAGATTATAGTGTGGACCCAATTGAATCTTGGGAGTGGACGTAGGTGTTGATTGCACCGAACCACTATTAAATTATCTTGTGTTTGCCGTGCCATATTTCTCTCTCTCTATCTCTCTTATTTGCTTGTGTATTGATTTACGTTAGCCTCTCACTTGCACATCTTGCTAACTAATCAACTAAAGTTAAAAAGTCTTAATTTTTAATCCCCTTTGGCACCCTTTAATGAGAAATGATGACGTAATGAAGCCGAGGCGGGGAGTTCTTGACTCCACGTCTCACAAAAGTCTATGACTGTCCCAGCCACCCGGCTTCTTCCCGGCCTCCCAACAGGACAGCCTCTCTGACGACTCTGCTCTCGGCCATGGACGGCTTCGTCCATGGCTCTGCTCCAAGCTCTCTATCCCGGCTCCTGCTATCATGGTGGGGCGACAAAGGACATGCACGTAGCCATAAAAGGAGCTTGGCAAGTCATCAGCTCAAGGCCAAGCATCTCCAGGTGGGTCCAGCCAGCACGGAGGCTAGATGCCATCGCTTGGACCACCCTGCTTCTTACGTCTCCTCACTGAGGCGTGACGGCTTTGTCCCGGCTCGGCCCCAAGCTCCCTCAGCAGCCTCCAACTTCATCCCGGCTTCTAACTCTTTCCCGGCCACGAACATCTCGCCTCGGCACCCCAACTCGGCCATGGACGTCCCATCCCGGCCTCCAGCTTCGCCCCGGCACTCCTGTTTGGCCACCTCAGCCTCAGCCTCGGCCATGAACAGTGCTCGGCCTCTTCCCCTCGGCCTCGGCATGAACAGTGCTCGGCCACCTCGGCCATGAGCAGTGCTCGGCCATCTTAGCCTCGGCCACCTCGGCCTCGGCCATGAACAGTGCTTGACCACCTCAGCCTCGGCCTCGACCATGAATAGTGCTCGGCCTCGTTATGAACATGTCATGCAAGCACTCTATAATCAACGCTGTACAAGGGACAGCTAGCTTCAACTCCAAACTGCATCTTCTGCCCCAATGGCTGCACCTTGGGGCCCATATGCCTAACTTTATCACCCATCGCTGTCTGCGCAGGACTGCAAAAAAGGGGAGTAGAGGACACGTCTAGCAAGCACCATAACGGTCGGCCACGCTATGCAACAGCCTGCAGCAACCATCCAAATCAAGTGAACTTGACCCACCAACTATGCAGCCACCCACTTTGACGGGACTTGACCTACAGTCCTCATATATCAAAGAAAGAAGCAAGCCCTGCCATTACTGTCATCACCTTAAATGCTCTGACAAGTGGCAGCACTCCATGCCTCACAGACATCAGCTCTGACACTTCACCCACCAAAGTCATCATTATGGAGCCTCAACCACTCAAGCCGGACAAACTCTAAGCATCTATAAATTGGGTAAGAGGGAGCCCCGACCAGGTAACTGAGAACCACAAAATACTCTTAAACACTCATTCTTGCTCACAGAGAGCTCTTCTATGAGCTCTTTCTCTCTTTCAAGCTTTCTTAAGCTCACGGCTGTTGCCCAGGGCACTGACTTAAGCGTCGGAGGGTCCCCATCGGAATCTTCGGCTCCGGGACTTTTTGCAGGCCTCCACAAGAGGCTCGCCGGAAGATCCGGGCTCGCTGGAGAAGGCGACCGGATGCTCGCAAACGTTCAAGGGGATGATCAAGTAGATTGAAGTATTTATAAAGTATATGGTGTCTGTGCAGCCTCCGCTGATTCCGCGTTCTCTATGCATACCGGCGGTGTTGCTGGAGGGTCCGATTCAGCAGGTTTCTTGGCATGAGCATCAGTTTCTGGTGATGTCTGTGGTGGCGGAACTTCTGCTCCTTGATTTGTGTCCTCAGAAGATTGCTCTGTAAGAGGTGTCGGCTTGGGCCGCTTGGCTTCCGTCGAAGGCTCCGCCGGTGCTCCAGGCTGCACAGCCTCTGGAGCAGCGGCCTCATAAGTTTATGTTTGGCATAAGGGTCGGTTTTTTAGTTTGAAGTAGAGACGAAGATAAGTTTCAAGCGAATTCAGATGATCTGATATCATAAGTTGCTCTGCTGCAGCAAAAATAGTGATGAAGGTCTCGATGAAGACGAGAAGAAGTACTCGAAAGTCCTATAGATTGCTGTCGTATCACGGGTAATATATTCGAACCCGCTGATTGTTTTAAATATTACCATCATATCGGTGTCCTCTCTCACACACACGTACAATTCCTTTTGAGAGAGAGGGGGGTTCTAAAAGGAACTACTGGTCCTTAAGCTTGCATGCCAATTAAATCGAATGACTCTGTTTTTGTTTTTTTCTTAAGAAATGGTTATATTTCTGAGTCTTCCTACCTTAATTTATTTCCATGGAGTCAAGAATTTATTGTTCACTAAACAAGTTGATGATGAAGTGGAGCTCATGTCGCCTTCCTCCACTTGTTCCGTCGGAGCTGGCGGCTCATCAGTATTTCCAGCGGCATCTACTTGAGGTGGTTCTTAGGCCGATGTCGCCTCGGATCCAGCTAAACAAGCTCTTCTTCTCCAAGGGGAAGTGCATGAGGGCCTCCTTACCCTTCTTCACAAACCGCCGAGGATCTAGTTGGACCCGCCCGAGGAAGTTGCTCCTCCGGCTGGGCATGACCTTCTGATCATGGTATACTACGGTAACTACGTGGAATCTCCGCATCTGATTTCAAGGATCAAATCGGAATATAACGCCTGAGATTCCACTTCCTTTCCCTCTTCTCAGCAGAAACAAAATTCCCACCAAAACAGAGCAGCGCAAGAGAGGGACAGAGAGAGGAAGAAAAAGCTTCCTTCTTTCTCTATTCTTCTCGTCTGGAACAAACTAGTTTTGATTTCTTTACAATCATTGGTTGGTTTTCTCTCGTGAGGGACTGCGATTTGTTTGTCGGTGGATTAAGTTAATACTCGACCTAAATTAAAGGTTTGCTTCCTTGGATATCCTTTTGCCAGCTGGTTCTCTAAGCTTCTGGCTTTGATCTTTTATCTGAAACGGATTTCACTTTGATTGTGCGTGTCGTTGTTTTCAGATCATACGAGCTTCGAGGATTCCATGGCGGTTTCTGCTGTCTTATTTCGGAAAACTTGTTCTATTGAGAGGTCTGTTGGAAGTAAAGGAATGGAGTTGATGAAGGCAGCGGGGAATCAGATCAAGAGAGCAACCAAAGAGGCCAAGTGTGAGCTGGTGGATTACGACTCTTTGCCGGATTATCTGAAGGACAACGAGTTCATCTTGGGTTGGTATCGATGCGAATGGCCCCTGAAGGAGACCATCCTCAGCATCTTCTCCATTCACAACGAGACTATAAATGTTTGGACATAAGTTTCGCGGTTTCAGATCAGCGTTGTATCTCTTTTACGCGGAAATTTGTTCTCCTACTTAGGTGCGCTTCTGGCTCCTGATTTGAACGCCGATCGTCGTCTTGGGCAGAACCTACAAGATAGTCCGCACGCAGAGGGTGCTGAGGGGGTTGCCCTCTGCTGAGGATCTTCGATAAACAAGTCAGTGGAGATTCACAGTAAGCAATGTGAGGAGAAGACTCTCACAGAAGAGTTCCCCTTAGGCGGGTGTTCTCTCTCTATAGCTCTGAGCTCAGGGGGAGCTTTAATGGAATATTCAGCCAGTGAATGAGTGTGAGTATGAGTGATTGCGTACCGAGAGATTTGGAGGACCGTGGTATTTATAAGGGATCACCTGGTTCCTTGGGCGTGTTGCGAGGGGAGGTCTGAAAGCCGTTAGGATTCAGAAGAATTCGAATCAAGTTTGTTATGATGTCAGTAGAGTCTGTATTTTGTCAGTTAGAGGATCGACGGATGGAAAAACTGGTTGATGCCTTGAGATTCAGCGATCACGTAGGCCCTAGGCCACTCTTGTGGGTCCTAGGCCACTTCTGGGTATGATTCCTCGCTTTGAATCTTATTCAGTTATAATGAATTCGAACTCTCCCGCGCCGAATTCCGCAGAGGTATTTCGAATGCCTTGGTCCAATCAGAATGAGGAATAACCTAATTTTTCAAGGTATAGAATGGCTCGGCTCAGGTTGCCGATGTATGGTCGGCTCAGATTGCCGAGGTATGAGGATAGCTCGGATTACCGAGGTATAGAATGGCTTGACTCGGGTTGCCGAGGTATGGTCGGCTCAGATTGCCGAGGTATGAGAGTAGTTCGGGTTGTCAGGGCGACCGACTTATCAAAGCGATTCGGCTTCATCGCTTGCTGTTATACCAACTGGCTAGTAAGATGTTGGGATTGAACCTGACCCAATTATCGATGGGGGTCATTAATGCAATGACTATTTTACCCCTCATCATATGCCCCCACTCCCTAGTCCGAAGTGTAAGTTCGGATATAGGGAATAAAATTCTGGAACAATCTTATTTGGGGGATTCGAAAACGCGGGCAATGATAATCTCGTAAATGATGGGCCGCTATTTCGTCATCATTTTTCGCCGTAGCTCGAGGAGGAAATGCCTCATTTCCAGCAAGCCGCAATAGCGGAAGTTCACGTGGCGAGACTCCTTTATTTCTAGCGCCCATATCGGAAGTTTTGGCATCTTGGGCTTTCTCTCTGAAGCGTTTATTTAATTAAAGAGGGCTGGGGCGGCGCTCCTTCTGCAACTTCTTTGTCCCTGTCATAGAGATTTTCCATTCTTTCTCTAAGCCCTTGCTTGCTTGTTCGTATCCTGCCCTCCATTCAGCCAGTATGAAGGGTCCGGGTGATGTTGCCTCTGAGGTAACCCTTGACGATCTGGATAGGATCCATTGCCATTATAGGGTTCCTCTGGATGTAACCTTATGGGTGCCGAGGACCGAGCACCGGATTTCGACCGAATTAAGCGGGGAGTCTTCTTCTACGAGGAGAGCTTAAGGGCAGGTCTGGTTCCCTCTTCACCCCCTGGTACAGGAGGTGATGAGGTTTTACAACATATGTCCAACAATGGTAGCCCCAAATAGCTGGCGCAATCTTATCGGATTCATCTCGATGTGCAGTCGTGTTGGGGTGATTGCGACCCTTCCCATATTCCGAGTATGCTACAACCTGGTTTTCGGGAGGAGCTCTGAGTGGCCCTACATTGGTCCCGGAAGTCGTTCAAGATGATTTCTGATAACCCATCTTCGATAAAGGAGTGGAAGTCCCAATTTTTCATTGCCGAAGGAAACATCGGTTCATATTTTTTAAGAGGATGGGCAAGTTATGTGAAGGATACGGAGGCGCGCCAGAGTTGAGTGAGCAGGAGAAAAGAGATCTGGTTACCCTTCGCAGTGGTCAGGAGGTTTCATCTAGTACTCTGTTAGCAGAGGATGCCCTTTTCGCCGCAGGCTTAGCTCTATTGACCCTCAAGGTGAGTCTTTGCTCTGATGGTCAGTGTATTTATGTGATTTGCTATTGTTTAACTGAACATTTGTTGCGTTTTCAGCTGAGAGGTCTGCATTTGTGGGCCAAATAAGGAAGGAGCTGGGCAAGCTCCACAGGGGCTCCAGCTCTGGGGACAAGCACAGGTCCGAGAAGAGGGTCCGTCCTTCCGGGTCTCGCTCAAAGGAGGCAAGGAAAGACTGCGTCGGCCGCCACTCCGCTATCTCAAAGAGGGAGGAAGTGGAAGCGCCAGCCGTAATTGATGAGCCCTCCCTGCGGAGGGGGGCAAGGTAGCAGAGGAAACCATTGGGGGGAGCTCGGAAGGAGCTGCTGAGGTTTTCCCTCTTCAAATAGTAATCATGTCAAATGATGCCGAGGAGATGTCACCGGTCTGTCCAGCAATCCTCCTGCTAGAGGTTCTTCAGTTACCAACGGTGTAGAGTCCACTGCGCATGGAAGAGGCCCCTGCTCAGGTGGAGGGGTCAGGAGAGGCAGTGGCGGCTGTCGAAGCTCAGTGGAGCCGCCTGTTGAAAGGCTGATGGAGGTCGAGGTGCCTCCTGCTAAGGGTCTCTCTCTCTGGTCCCCGAGGACGTCGTGAAAGAGATTGAAGCTCAGGTGGAGTCTGTCAGAGATGAAGCAACAGTCGGAGAGAAAGAGGAAGAAAAAGAAGAATCATTGAATGAAGGGGACGCTTGGGCCGGGTTCCCTCAACCGGAGCCGAAGCATCCGAGGCCCTGCAGGCTAAAGTTATGATGGAGGAAGCCGAGCGGATGGCGGTTCCTCAGGCTGAAGTCCTCAGGCGGTTCTTCGGCTATGAGTTCTCTTGTCCATAGCCTAGAGGTGGATGACATGCTCACTGCCTTGATGAAGTCTGTTTTGCATGCGGGGGAGTTCCTCGATGGACGAGCCTACAATCAAGGATATCATCGATGCGGCTTTCGGTCGGCTCGGGGCACCGAAGGATGTTTACCTTCTCCCCGAAATTAGTAACGCTACTCTCATGAAGATTGCTTCGAACTATGCCTCTCAGGTAGGTTATTGTACCGAGGTTATAGTTCCTGATGGGTCGGTTTGGCCGTGGATTCTTACTTGTGTTTTTCCTGCAGAATGCCTTGATTACAAGGGCGCTGAATTGGCGCTTAAATTTGGCCGCTGGGGCTTGCACTCAGGCCAGGAAGGAGGCGGCCGACCATCGGACAAGGATGGACTCAAACCAACCGACTTTCCAGGGCCTTGGCGTCCGTTAAGGCGGACTTTGAGAAGGTGGGCGAGTCTTACCGAATTACAGCCAAGAGGGCCTCTCAGCTCGAGGCTCAAGTCGGAGAGCTCCAGCATTTTTGCAAACATTCGACAAGGCTTGTCTGGAGTTATTCCAAATTAAGGCTAAACATGCCAACGAAGTTAAGGCCATGCAGCAGTATTTTGACAAAAGGTGGGACCAGCTGAGGGCTAGTCATGCTGAGAGAAGAATAGTTGGGGCAAGAGGCTCGAGGAGGAGGAGCACAGGTGCCGGCGGCAGCGGGATCAGCTTGCCGGTCTGAATAAGGAACTTGCCGATATGGAAAATCGGCTGAAATAGCAACATGAGCAGATTGCTAGGCTCACCGCTGATCTCGATCAATCTCAGCGGAAAATCAGGGATAAACAGTTCCGAATTAATGACCTCAAGGAGAGTCTCCAACATAATAAATCGGCCAAATTGAAGGCCTTAGAAAAGGTTCATAAGCTGAGCAATAAAATGGCTCGGCAGGAGGAAGAGGTATAGTGTCTTCTCAATTATTTGCTTCCGGTACTTTTCTTTTGTTCGTAGGCTCAAACGTCCTGATGTTTTGTAGATGGGAAAAATTGGGCTCGAGGTATAGGAGTAATTTAAGGCTCTAAGGGCGGAGTTGTCCGCAAGTCACCAAATGAACCTCGAACTCGGGGACCAGCTAGGTGAAGCTAACAACCGAATCACCTTGACTGTGGAGGAGTACAAAAGTTTTGCTCAATTTTCGAAGAGCATAGAGAGGCTTGTGCCGATGCATTCCAGTTAGGCGAGAAGGAACTCGAATGAAGATCTCTCGAACGTATCCCGAGTTGGATGTTTGGGCCGAATCTGACAACTATGCTTTTAACTAGCATCATTTGCCAAAAGAAAAATAAATTAAATTATATCTCCGCTTACCAAACATATTTTCTAGATATTTAAAAATATATTTGTAAAAAATAAAATAAAAAATATCCTTGAAAATTAAATACCTCCCTAATTTTAATAATTCCAAGAAAAACTATAAACCACCTATCAGAATGCATTTTATGCTCCAAAAGCTTTTAAGTATTCCTGTTTTTTCTAATGCTGCTGTCTACTATTTCTTTTTTTATCTTATCAGTTTTTAAGCTTCTTGATAACTTTTGTTGTTGTTCTTAGTAGTTTTTATTTTTTTATCTTTTTAAATTTTATATATAATGTAACCAATGTTTAAAGTGACTAATTTTCTTACAAAAATACGTTCATAGGTATTTATCTATTTGCTACCAATTGCTACACTTCTTTTCCACCGAAAATGATTAAAAATAAAAAGAAAAGGAAACTGTTGCGCCAAGTCATGTTCCTCTAACGTCGGGAAACAGAGATCCTCCTCCTCGAAGAAGCTCCTGCAAGAAAGTCCCCTAAAACTAGTTGCACCGATGGGGACCCTCCAACACTCAAGTAAGCAACTTGAGAACAGTGAAGAAAATAGAGCAAATAGAATGGCTAGAGGACTTGAGTTCAGATCCCTTTCCTTGTTGTGAGTGTAGGTTCTTATACCTATCCGAAGATCCCCTTTTTCGCTCTCGGAAGGTGGCTAATTCCGAGGCCTATTGTCCGATAGTGGGCAGGTGGCCGGCTGATAGAGACGGATCGTAACCGACACTGAGTATATCAGAGGTGTCTTGCCCCGCCAGTCACCTGCCAAGCATGGCGCCACATGTGGCAGGTGGGCCTAATCGTGTCAGACAGGCGCCGCTACAGATAGTGGCTACGCTCAATCACAAACTGTTAGTGGGCCACATGACGGCTGCAGGTGGTTGGTGAGCCACACGGTGGTGTCGAGCGGCTCAAGGTAGTGGGGACCTAGAGATCAAGGCCGAGGGGGCATGAGGTCCGAGGCCGAGGGAACATGAGGTCTGAGGTCGAGGAAACCTGAGGTCTGAGACCAAGGGGGTCTCAGAGTCCAAGGCTAGGGATTATGTCAGTTGCTTCATCCGTCAACTCCAACATGGCTTGGTCAGCCACATCAGATGCCCCCTCACCCTGAGACGACACGGGCCTACTCCCAGCCAGATGAAAGGGGTGCAAGCTCCTAGGTGGCTGATCCCAACGTGCTGCCAATTGCGGAGGGGCGCGTGTCCCTGGGTATAGTGATTTCTTAGCATGGGTACCTGGGCGCTGCAGTGCTACCGCCCCTGCCAACCATCAAATTTGTGGGGATTCACCTCAAAATGGAGGTGTCCTTTTGGAACCCACGAAAAGCAATCGCCATCATTGCCATCATGGTGCTAACACCAGCGATGCCTCGCGATTGGCCAAGGCGGAGCATCCCATGTGTCGGGCACCTGTCGAGGAGACACCACCTGTAGCAGGCGTCCGCATGGCTGGCTAGGCTAGGCAGGACGATTCGAAACTGATAAGACTGGGGGAAGGCTCTGAGCCTGACATTCTATTTTTGAGACTTGTGTCTTCCTCCCTAAGCTCTCGCCCCATTCGAGCATCCTTCTTCTGAGTCTTTTCTTCCTTCCTTGTCATCCTTCTCCTTTGTTTAGGTTAGTTACCTGAACCCTTCCAGTTCTTTAATTGCTTCTTCTTCCCCTTCTTGGTCTTCTGCTCCACCCGAGGATCGCCTGTCCTCCTCGCGAGTGCGAGCCTCTCGGTCTCCCATGCCTGGGTGGACTTCTTCTCCTTCACCTTCCTTTGAGGGCCGTGTTCCTCTGTCCCAGCGGTGAGTCATCAACCGGGCCCCCACCAGGGGTCGCTCGGTAGCCGTTGGTCCCCCTCCTAGGGCTAGGGCAAAATCTTCGAAAGAGGTCACCTCCTCCATAGCCAGGCAGGAGCTAGCCAACATTAGGGCTCGGTTTGGGGTTCTGAGCAGTGTTCGGCTGTTCGTCCCCACCCCCGAGGACAGGGTGATGTCCTCTCATCCCGGGAGGATTGCTTTGTATGAGGCATTCCTCAAGGGGGGCCTCCGACTACCTCTCCATCCCTTTCTCGTCAACCTCTTTGACCTTTTCTTTGGCACCCGCCTAGCTGGACACTCCCGCAATTCTTCAGGACGCTTTTGTAGTGCACCTCTGGGTAGGTGTTCCCTTCTCTTCTAGTTTCTGGTTATCCGGGTACTAACCAGGGCTTCCCTTGCGCAAGAGATGAACTCCCTATCGACTCTGAGGGACGCCGCCCTCCGTAGCCATCACACCCACCAGGAAACCTTGGCCACTGTGGCCAGGGTCGAGGAGGCTGAGAGCGCCCTGGAGGTGGTCCAACGGGAGGCCGAAGCAATCAAGAGGGTGTTGGGGACTACCTGGAGGGAGGCAAAGGAGGCGACGAAGACCTTAGCGCTGTTCCAAATGGAGGTCAAGGAGGCCAGGTGGCAAGGAGCGGCCGACATGGGGCGCGCTCGCGCTGTCGAAGCCGAGCTAGGGGCCTGCCGACTCCGACTGGAGATAGCAATCCAGGAGGCGAAGGAGTCCAAAGGCCTAGTTGAGAGCGCCGAGGAGATCGCTTGGAGGGCCGATGCCTAAGCCGCCGATGCCATCGCCCAAGCGGACGAGGCCCTGCGAAGAGCCCAAGCCACCGAGGAAAGGGCTGCAGCGGCAGAGCTGGCGGCGGCAGAGTCCATGGAGCGCTTTTGAGGATCCACCACCTTCGTCAAGGAGGTTGCGAAGGGCTCTGCTGATGCCTACCTCCAGGGCTTCCGCAAAGGGAAGGAAAAGGCCGCACAAGTCTCCAAGATCGCCAACCTTAGGGACATTGAGCCGAACTCCTGCAAAGGATTGGAGGACTTGCCTGGGGATGGGTCAGCATCGGCGAATGCCTGAGAGCCCTTCTCAGCGCACTTTTTGTTTTTTTGTTCCCAAGTCCAACTCGGATCAGCATTTTGTAAAACATTCAAAGTAATGAAAATTATTTCTTTTTCTTTCGAAATCTATTGTCGAGAGTTGAGCACTTTGCTTAAAGTAGCACAATTTTCTCCTCATCTTGCCATTGTAGGACCCTTGATAGGGTTGCATCGGCACTGGTGGGGTCTGTTGGCCCAGATGACAACCCAAGAGGGGAGGGTGAATTGGGTTATTTAAAAATTAGCCTTTTAAAAATGTATGCTTAAGAAGAATGAAGGCAATAGCAATGCAAATACAAAGTGCAGTGAATAAAACAGAGATAGAGAAAGAGTCAATGAAAGCACGGCAAACACAAAGATTTTATAGTGGTTCGGTGTATCCAACACCTACGTCCACTCCCAAGATTCACTTGGGTCCACACTATAATCTTCCTTGATTACAGCAGAGTTGTTTTACAAGCTCACAACTCAAACTTGTTGTTTTCCCGGGATCACAACGAACCCAGCTGGTTTTCAAGGGCTCACCAGCACAAAAACCCTAACCCAAGCTTTACCAAGCTTGTACCGAGGTAAGACTACCTCAACTAGTTCAATCCCCCAGATTGAACTAGACACAAAGAATAAAAGTATGTTTTTCAATTACAAAGCTCCTCAATGAGCAGATAAACAAATATAAGAATAAAGTTTAGGAAAGCCTGATTTGCAGTTGGTTGGCTTTGAGCTTTTCTTCTTTTCCTCTTTTCCTCAACTCCTTTGAAGTGTAGAATCGGGCCTCAGCTCGATTCTTCACGAAGTATGTTGGAGTTGATTTGAGCTTTTCCTCTTTTCTTTGAGTGTTGAAAATCACTTGAGATGCTCTTGAATAGCTCTTGGATTTTCTTCTGAAGCTTCCTTGGATTGTTGAGCTTGAACACAGAAGGAGCTTCCTTTGATTTCACACTCTTTCTTTCACTCTATTTTGAATCATGATTTTTTCAAATGAAGCTCTGTTTTTTCGATTTTTCTTTTCTTTTCTCTTGAAATGAATATCTCTCTTTTGATTTGATTTGAAAATGGCTTCTCTATTTATAGATTCTGCAAAAATATAGCCGTTAGAAACAAAGAAAAATAGCCGTTAATCAAAAATCTTACCGTTGACGCTGAGTTGGCATTCGGAAAAATTTTGCCCAGATTTGCTGGAGTCGACTCATGCTTTCCGCGAGTCGGCTCGAGGTCGTGATACCAAAAATAGAAATGTTCAGAAAGTCAAAGGGTCGACTCATCAAAAAAAGTGTCGACTCCTGACAGTCGGGGGTCGACTCATGAAAAGTTGGGGGTCGACTCGCGAAGTGCTCAGAAAAACACACCTCTGGTGTCTGAGCGGAGTCGACTCGCACAGTCATGGAGTCGGCTCGACAGAATCGGGGGTCGACTCGAGAAATTCATGGGTCGACTCGAGACAGACAGTCATTTCTGTACTCTGAGTGGAGTCGACTCTGAAACTCTAGAGTCGGCTCCGGAACGTATCAAAAATCAGAAAGTTTTCTGATTGACTTTAAATTCGTTCCAGATTCATTTTAAATCATTATTTTGACTTGAATATAATAAAATTGACATTAGGAATCAATTCAAGAAATGTTCCAAAAACTCATTGATTAAAATATTAAGTATTGAATCTTTTTGAAAGCTTAAACATTGAAGTTACTTTCAATTGATTAAAGTTATACTTTAACATTCTCATTCATTGTTCTAAATAAATTCATTGCTCATGTAAATAAACTCATTACATCTTTTAATATACTCATGGCTTTTGGTAATCATCAAAATCAATAAGATTGGGGCAATAATTTTTCAACAAACTCCCCAACAATCTCCCCCTTTTTGATGATGACAAAAACATTGAGTTTATGCATGATTGATTTGAATTTATTTTGATTTCATAGTTAGGCTTAGGCTCCCCCTGAATGAGGTAGCTCCCCCTATGAAACTTAAATAAAATTCATTCATTAATCATTCATTCAATCATTTTAATATCATTTGATTAATCAATTTCTCCCATATTCATATGCAGTATAAAACTATAAAACTCTCCCCCTTTTTTGTTATCAACAAAAAGGTAGAGAAGCATAAACATTCATTCATTCATTCAAGATTTGATTTAACAAAATCATTCATTCATTGATAATAGGAAGAAATACATTGAGTATTCAAAATAGACAATTCATTACATCAAAGTGTCTAATACATCAAAGTGTCTAATACATTGATACCAAAATGTAAAACATAAAAAACTTCAATACATTGCAAGGACTGAGTATCTAATACATTAAAAGTGAGTCCTAACAATCCTAGTCAAATGATCAATTATATTTTTCATTCCATCTGTTTGTATCTTCACATAGTCCTTTAGTCTCTCATCCACAAAGGTGCAAGCAGTCAAAATTTTATCTTGTAGCTCGTTGCATTTAGAATAGTTTCACCATCACCGCAGACATCTTTAAGTTCTTCAAATATATTCTTAAGATCTCCACTTAAAGACTCTGAAGAAGTGCTAAGTAGATTCTATTTTGGTGATCGGTCATCCAAAGAGTATAGAGTTTCCTTGAGATTCATAAACTTTTTTCAAACTCTGATTTTAATTTTTCTGACTGATCATCAAGAAGGCCTTTGAGTTGCCTTAACTGAAGTTCAGTGAAGCCAACAGATGAAGATGATGCTGATCAAATAACGGAGCAGGAGCAGAAATAGGAGAGCTCGGAGGTGCAGGCGAAGATGTCTAACCGATGGTCCCGGTGCCTCAGCATCCGCTGCTCTTTCTTCCATCAACCTTTCCTTTCCCATTTTCCATTCTTCTTAACAAACCCATCCTATGTATAGTGGCCAAGCTGTAAAAATCTGTGTCTCAAGTTCCTCATAGGCTCACTATCAGAAATGACAATCCCTTGGCTCTGGAAAATTTTAGTGAGGATCATGCCATAGGGCAAGCTTGATTTTCTCTTACCTCCACAGTCGGCAATATACCATAAAATCATACTAGGAAGGTTAATGGGTTTACCCGTTACAATTGCATCCATACAAAAATATCCCTTTCTGACACATAATCAAATCTCCAATTTTGGGAAAAGGATTCTACTACAGATGTTGTGGAGCAGTCTCAGTTCTAAGGATAACTGATTGGCAAAAACTTCCTCAAAACCGACAACCTCCCGGTTAATAGTCTAGAAGAGCTGGGCTTCTGTCTCCGAAGAAAATGTAGAAGTTCCTGACATGGGTAGATCCAACAATCTTGAAAGCAGCTCTACAGTCACTGAAATTCTTTCCTCTAACAATGCTTATAAGACCATTATCTCCTCTAGATAGATTCTTATAAAATTCCTTGACAAGGGGGGATATGTAGGGCAATCTAAGGAGCAATCTTTTCCCAACCCATCTCTATCAACTGTCTTCCCAAAAGAAATCCCTCAGCCTCAAACAATTCAAAATCTACTTTCCTCCCCGTAGTTATAATTCTATCGCAAGTCTATCTACCTGAGAAGGAGCGTAGATGGAGAAGCATTTGGAGTTGAGGAAGATGAAGTTGAATCCGAGCTGGTGAAGGCTCACGGACGCCTCACGGTCTTCCTCACAGCCCTCTTCCTCTTCACTCCGGCGCACCAAGGTTCGATCCTCGAGTTTTAGGGGCCATTGATCGATTGGAAGGGTTAATCAGGGATTCTTGGGAATTTGGAAGGTTGGAAGTTTTGGAGAGAGTATTTTGAGAGATTGAGACGTTAGAAATGAACGGCGAGTCGACTCTGCCCTAGATAAATCGACCTGGGACCACTTCGAGTCGGCTCCCGCAAAGCGAGGGGTCGACTCCGGACAGTCACAGAAAACATCCCGAAGTGGAGTCGACTCGCGCCGAGAAGGGGTCGACTCAAGTTTCAGTAGAAACCTGGAGTCGACTCCGATACTCACCGAGTCGGCTCCGAGACCATTTCAGAGCAAAAACATGAAATTTCTGAAATGTGTCCGGAAATGATCATAAAAATTGATAAAATAATCATTGGATTTGAATAGATCAATTAGATATGAATTCTAGATAAGATTTCCTTAAAGATCAAGGATTTGAAAGAATTTTAGATAAAATTTCCTTAGGGGTTTCAAATTCATTCTAATGGATCACAAATCCCTAACTCTCCTCTAAGATAACAAATCTTTCTTCACTTAAGGGTTTTGTAAATATATCAGCTAATTGTTCTTCAGTGTTAACATAATCAAGACAAATTTCATTATTAGCTACATGTTCTCTTATAAAATGATATCTAATTTCTATGTGTTTGTTCTTGAATGTTGAATTGGATTTTTAGTTAGATTGATTGCACTTGTATTATCACATTTATGGGTGTCTTATCAAGTGTGATACCATAGTCTTCAAGTTGTCGCTTAATCCATAGGATTTGCGCACAGCAACTTCCAGCTGCTACATATTCAGCTTCAGTAGTTGATAATGCAACTGAATTTTGCTTTTTGCTAAACCATGAGATTAAGTTACTTCCTAAGAATTGGCATGCACCACTTGTGCTTTTTCTATCTAACTTACATCCAGCATAATCAGAATCAGTGTATGCAATTAGATTTAATGTGGAGTCTCTAGAATACCATAAACCTACATTTTTGTTCCACTTAAGTATCTTAGTATTCTTTTAACAGCAATTAATGTGATTCTTTAGGTTCAGACTGAAATCTAGCACATAACATACAGCAAACATTATATCTGGTCTACTTGCAGTTAAATAAAGTAGGGATCCGATTATACCTCGATAATATTTTTGATCAACCTTCTTACCTTCTTCATCTTTGTCCAGCTTGCATGAAGGACTCATTGGTGTTCCGAGGGGTTTCATTGATTCCATACCAAACTTCTTTAAATTTCTCTTGTGTACTTTGTTTGGTTGATAAAGATTCCCTCTTTGCTTTGTTTGATTTGGAGTCCAAGGAAGAAGTTGAGTTCTCCCATCATGCTCATCTCGAATTCTCCCTGCATCAACTTGCAAATTCTTGACATAGAAATTGTTAGTAGCACCAAAAATAATGTCATCAACGTATATTTGTACTACTAAGTAAATCTTTACTTTTTCTTTTCAAAAACAATGTTTTATCAACATTTCCTCTTGTAAAATCATTTTCAATTAAAAATTTACTTAATCTATCATACCAAGCTCTAGGTGCTTGTTTCAAACCATATAATGCTTTGTGCAATTTAAAAACGTGATTTGAAAATTCATGATCTTCAAAACCTGGTGGTTGTTCTACATAACTTCTTCATTTATAAATCCATTTAAAAATGCGCTTTTTACATCCATTTGAAATAAGTTAAAATTCATATGACATGCAAATGCAAGTAAAAGTCTAATGGCTTCTAATCTAGCTACTGGTGCAAAGGTTTCATCAAAATCAATACCTTCTTCTTGATTATATCCTTTTGCAACTAATCTAGCTTTGTTTCTAATTACTATGCCATTTTCATCTAGTTTATTTCTAAATATCCATTTTGATCCTATAACTGAATGATTTTTAGGTCTTTCACTAAAGTCCATACATTATTTCTAGTGAATTGATTTAATTCTTCTTGCATTGCTAACATCCAATTATTATCTTTTTCAGCTTCTTCAATAGTTTTAGGTTCAATTTGTGATACAAATGCAAGATGATTACTAATATTTCTCATATATGATCTAGTTCTTATTCCTTGAGATGGATCACCTATAATCAATTCCTTAGGGTGACTATAAGCATATCTCCAATCTCTTGGAAGATCTACATCATTATGATTAGTATTACATCATCATCCTTATGTGAATCATTATCTTTAGCGTCTTGTTCATGATCTAAAGATACTTCAATATTAAGTTTTTCAAGATCTTTTTCAATTATGTTTGTATCTTCCTCATCATCAAGCTTTTCAGAATAGTTGCTAAAGATTCATCAAAAACTACATGAATGGATTCTTCAACTACTAAGGTTTTCTTGTTAAATACTCTATATGCTTTACTAGTTGAATATCCTAAGAATATTCCTTCATCAGATTTAGCATCAAATTTGCCTAAATTATTTTTACCATTATTATGAACAAAACATTTACATCCAAATGCATGAAAGTATTTTATATTGGGTTTTCTATCATGCCATAATTCATAAGGTGTTTTCTTTAAAATTGGTCTTATTAAGGCTCTATTTAGGATGTAACATGCTGTGTTAATAGCTTCCGCCCAAAAGTATTTGGGAGTTTACTTTCACATAGCATGGTACGGGCCATGTCTTCTAGAGTCCTATTTTTCCTTTCAACTACACCATTTTGTTGTGGGGTCCTAGGGGCTGAAAAATTATGATTAATACCATTTTCAGTGCAAAAACTTTCAAATAAGTGATTTTCAAATTCAGTTCCATGATCACTTCTTAGAGATACTATGGTAGTGTTTTTCTCATTTGTGACTTTCTTGAAGAATTTCAGGAATATCGAGAAAGTCTCATCTTTGTGAGCTAAAAACATTACCCAAGTATATCTAGAGTAATCATCTACAATCACTAGACCATATTTCTTTCCTCCTAGACTTGTGGTTCTAGTTGGTCCAAAAAGGTCCATGTGAAGTAGCTCTAATGGCCTAGAAGTTGAAACAATATTTTTAGATTTGAAAGAACTTCTGTTTGTTTTCCAAACTGACATGCATCACATATTTTGTTATTTTCAAAATCTAATTTAGGTAAACCTTTTACTAAATCCATTCTTAATTAGTTTTGAAATAAGGTGTGTGCTTGCATGACCTAATCTACGATGCCACAACCAACCAATCTCATTCATATTAGCATTATCAGCAACTAAGCAATGATTATTAGTAGACAATTTGTCTAAATCAATCAGTATACATTGCCATTTCTATTTCCAGTAAAAACAATGCTATTATCAATGGAATTAGCTACAGTGCATAAAGAAGATTTAAAAAAATACTTTAAAACCTTTATCACATAATTGACTTATACTAATTAAGTTATGCTTTAAACCATCAACATAAAGTACATTCTCAATATATGTGGATGGAGTTATTTGAATTTACCAAACCCCAAGATTTGGCCTTTGCCATTATCGCCAAATGTAACAACTCCACCTTTCTTTTCTTCAAGGGTGATGAATTCTTCTTTGTCACCCGTCATATGTCTTGAGCAGCCACTATCAAGATACCACTTTCTCTTTGATCTCTTGGCCACAAGACATTCCTGCAATGATATCAAACTTTATGTTTAGGTACCCAAGCTTTCTTGGGTCCTTCATGGTTAGTAGCAACAAATATTGTTCCTTTCGGAACCCATATTTTCTTCCTTTAACATTTAAGTTTTTATTAGGTTTAGAATTTTACATTCATAAGATTTATGTCCTTTTTGATTACATTTAAAGCATGTAAAATTACTTTGGCCAGCACTACAAAAATATTTTTAAGTGATTTTTGTTTTCTTAAAGTGTTATATCCTAATCCGGCTTTGTCAAAAACTGCTTTTTGACTATTTAATAACATGTCTAGTTTAGTTGAGCTTAATGTAAACTTATCAACTATGTTCTTATGTTTTTCAACCTCTTTCCTTAGTTTATCATTTTCATTAGAGATTGATTTTTTTTCTTTTATTAAAATTTTATTTTCAGATTTAAGTTTCTTAACTTCATTATTAAGATTTTCCTTTTCTTGAATGAAAGTTAAGTTTTCATTTTTCAAAATCTTGTATTTCTTTTTCAAAACCTTGAAATCCAACAAGTTCATTAAAAGCATCAAAAGTTCATCAAAAGCAAACTCATCGCAAGGGTTTCGGAACTTACCTCATCATTGTCGTCCGCCATGAAACATACGTTTGCGACTTCCTTTTGTTCTTCTTCTTCGGAAGAAGATTCCTCGCTGTCACTCCATGTCGCCACATAAGCCTTCTTTTTCTTTTTGTAGGCTTTCTTCAATTTTGGACATTCATTCCTAAAGTGCCCCGGTTTATTACACTCATAGCAAATCAAAGGGTCTTTCTCTTTTTCTTTGTCCTTGTCCTTGTTTTTATCCTTTTCTCCTTCCCACTTAGCTCCAAATTTTTTCTTGTGGAAGGGTTTCTTTCTCCTCATAAATCTTTTAAATTTCTTTGCTAAGAGAGCAGTCTCTTCATCATTCATCATCATCATCACTGCTGCTCTCTTCTTCTTTTGCAGCTTTGAGGGCAATTACTTTCTTTTTCTTTGTGTCCTCCTCTACATGCTGCCTCATAGTCAGCTCATGGGTCATAAGAGATCCTAGAAGCTCCTCTAAGGGTAAAGTGTTGAGGTCCTTAGCTTCTTGGATTGCTGTCATTTTTGCTTCCCATGATCTTGGTAATGACCTAAGAATTTTTCGAACAAGTTCAGAGTTAGTATATGTCTTACCAAGACTTTTCAAACCATTTACAATATCTGTAAATCTAGTGTACATGCATGCAATGGTTTCAGATTGTTCCATGCTAAACAATTCATATTTATGAACAAGAATATTAATTTTAGATTCTTTTACTTGATTGGTACCCTCATGGGTAACCTCTAATCTATCCCAAATCTCCTTTGCGGAATTACATGTGGAGATTCTATTAAACTCATTAGCATCTAAGGAGCAATATAAGACATTCATGGCTTTAGCGTTAAGCTGTGCCATTTTCCTATCATTATCATTCCAGTCCCTTTCGGGCTTAGGAACAATAGTGCCATCTATAACATGTGTGGGTGTACTAGGTCCATTGATTATAACACCCCATAGCTCATAATCAGAAGCTTGAATGAATATCCTCATTCTAGCTTTCCAATATGAATAATTTGAACCATTAAACAGTGGAGGTCTATTCGTAGAATGACCTTCAGCAAATGATCCAACTTGTGTTGCCATTTGGAACTTTAGCTCTTGATCGTGTGATCAAAATCTAATGAGCACTAGCTCTGATACCAATTGTTGGCCCAGATGACAACCCAAGAGGGGGGGGTGAATTGGGTTCTTTAAAAATTAGCCTTTTAAAAATGTTGCTTAAGAAGAATGAAGGCAATAGCAATGCAAATACAAAGTGCAGTGAATAAAACAGAGATAGAGAAAGAGTCAATGAAAGCACGGCAAACACAAAGATTTTATAGTGGTTCGGTGTATCCAACACCTACGTCCACTCCCAAGATTCACTTGGGTCCACACTATAATCTTCCTTGATTACAGCCAGAGTTGTTTTACAAGCTCACAACTCAAACTTGTTGTTTTCCGGGATCACAACGAACCCAGCTGGTTTTCAAGGGCTCACCAGCACAAAAACCCATAACCCAAGCTTTACCAAGCTTGTACCGAGGTAAGACTACCTCAACTAGTTCAATCCCCCAGATTGAACTAGACACAAAGAATAGAAGTATTGTTTTTCAGTTACAAAGCTCCTCAATGAGCAGATAAACAAATATAGAATAAAGTTTAGGAAAGCCTGATTTGCAGTTGGTTGGCTTTGAGCTTTTCTTCTTTCCTCTTTTCCTCAACTCCTTTGAAGTGTAGAATTGGGCCTCAGCTCAGATTCTTCACGGAATGTATGTTGGAGTTGATTTGAACTTTTTCTCTTTTCTTTGAGTGTTGAAAATCACTTGAGATGCTCTTGAATAGCTCTTGGATTTTCTTCTGAAGCTTCCTTGGATTGTTGAGCTTGAACACAGAAGGAGCTTCCTTTGATTTCACACTCTTTCTTTCACTCTATTTTGAATCACGGATTTTTTCAAATGAAGCTCTGTTTTTCCGATTTTTCTTTTCTTTTCTCTTGAAATGAATATCTCTCTGTTTGTATATATTTGATTTAAAACGGCTTCTCTATTTATAGATTCTGCAAAAATATAGCCGTTAGAAACAAAGAAAAATAGCCGTTAATCAAAAATCTTACCGTTGACGCTGAGTTGGCATTTGGAAAAATTTTGCCCAGATTTGCTGGAGTCGACTCATGCTTTCCGCGAGTCGGCTCGAGGTCGTGATACCAAAATAGAAAAGTTCAGAAAGTCAAAGGGTCGACTCATCAAAAATGAAGTGTCGACTCTTGACAGTCGGGGGTCGACTCATGAAAAGTTGGGGGTCGACTCGCGAAGTGCTCAGAAAAATACACCTCTGGTGTCTGAGCGGAGTCGACTCGCACAGTCATGGAGTCGGCTCGACAGAATCGGAGGTCGACTCGAGAAATTGCATGGGTCGACTCGAGACAGACAGTCATTTCTGTACTCTGAGTGGAGTCGACTCTGAAACTCAAGAGTCGGCTCCGGAACGTATCAAAAATTAGAAGGTTTTCTGATTGATTTTAAATTTGTTCCAGATTCATTTTAAATCATTATTTTGACTTGAATATAATAAAATTGACATTAGGAATCAATTCAAGAAATGTTCCAAAAACTCATTGATTAAAATATTAAGTATTAAATTTCTTTTTGAAAGCATAAACATTGAGCTTGAAGTTACTTTTAAATTGATTAATGTTATACTTTAACATTCTCATTCATTATTCTAAATAAATTCATTGCTCATGTAAATAAACTCATTACATCTTTTAATATACTCATAACTTTTGGTAATCATCAAAATCAATAAGATTGGGGCATATAATTTTTCAACAAACTCCCCAACAGGGTCACCGTGTCTGTCTTCTCACCATAAGCAAATCCACAACTTAGTCACTACATAGGATCATATCCTGAGGGGGGAGCATTGAGGCTGGCCTCAGGGCTTTCATTTGTGAAAACCCAAGTTCGACGTCGAGGTGTGAGTCTCATGATGAGCTTGCAGCATCAAGCGATCATCGGGACCTTAGAGCTAGCCAAGGTCAAACCTCAGGCGCTATATCAGCCTTGGGTTCCCCATGCCGTCCGAAGTCAGGGCTTCGTTGCTCGGGCTTTCAGTGCCAACCAGAATCGGGCTCTGGTGCCGAGCTGGCCTTGGGCTTTTAGTGCCGACCGAAGTCGGGCTTTGGTGCTGAGCTGGCCTCGGGCTTTTAGTGCCAACCAGAGTCAGGCTTTGGTGCCAAGCTGGCCTCAGGCTTTCAGTGCCGATCGGAGTCGGGCTTTGGTGCTGAGCTGGCCTCGGGCTTTCAGTGCCAATCGGAGTCGGGCTTTGGTGCCGAGCTGGCCTCGGGCTTTCAGTGCCGATCGGATTCGGGCTTTGGTGCCGAGCTGGCCTTGGGCTTTTAGTGCCAATTGGAGTCAGGCTTTGGTGCCGAGCTGGCCTCGAGCTTTCAGTGCCGACCGAAGTCGGGCTTTGGTGTTGATCTGGCCTCGGGCTTTCAGTGTCGATCGGAGTCAGGCTTTGGCTGAAAAGATGGGTTTCTCTAACATATTTTTATTAATCGAATGTGGGACAGGTAAATCTAAAAGAGTACAAATACTTAATAACATAGTGTTAAAAGTGTACATTACTGGTAGTACCGGCGAAGGTTGGCAGAATTCCAAGTCCGGGGGAGAGACATTCCATCAAGTCCCTTGATTCGATATGCTCTACGATGGAGGGATTCGGTGACCCGATAGGGTCCGTCCCAAAGTGGTGACAGCTTGCCTCCTTCCGTCAGCTTCGAGACCTCAGCCCGTCTGAGGATTAGGTCCCCTGGCAGGAACATCCTTGGACAGACACGATCGTTGTAGTACTTGGCGGTTTGCTGTCAGTAGCCAGCCATCCTGAGCCGCGCCCGATCACGTACCTTCTCCATGAGGTCGAGGTTGGCTCGTAGCTAGCTCGAGTTGTCCTCCCCGTCATAAGACTCCGCTCGGGGACTCGGAACGCCGATCTTCACAGGGATGACGGCCTCAAACCAAAGACGAGGCTGAAGGAGGTTTCTCCAGTGGGAGCTTGCGGCGTCGTGTAATAAGCCTATAGCATGTTGGGAAGCTCCTCCACCAATCTTCCTTTGAAGTCATCAGCCGAGCTCTGAGCCCCTGGAGGATGGTGCAGTTTGTAACCTTGACCACCCCGTTGATCTGGGGATGACCAATGAAAGTGAACTGCTGATGGATGCCCAACTCGATGCAGAATTCTCTGAAGGGAGCATTGTCGAATTGCCTGCCATTGTCGGTGACGAGGGAATGCGGCAATCCGAACCGGCAGATTATAGATTTCCAAAAAAAGGATCTTACCTTGCTTTCGGTGATCTTAGCCAGTGCCTCGGCCTCAACCCATTTGATGAAGTAGTCAACGGCGACCAGCAGGAACTTACGCTAGCCCGAGGCTAGGGGGAACGGTCCAAGGATATCCATCCCCTACTGAGCAAAGGGCCTTGGGTCCGCCAGGGGGTTCAGCTGAGAAGTCGGCTGCCGCTGGATGTTGGCATGTCATTAGCAACTATCGCATCTTCGAACTAGCTCGATGGCGTCTTCCTTCATCGTGAGCCAGTAATATCCTTGGCGCAGGTCTTTGTATGCCAGCGCTCTGCCCCCCAGGTGATTCCCACAGATGCCTTCATGGATTTCATAGAGGATGTAATCGGCTTCCGTGGGGCCAATGCACTTAAGAATTGGGTACGAGAAGGACCTTTCGTAGAGCCGCCCGTCCAGTATCAAAAATTTAGGAGCTCGTCACTTGAGTAGCCTGGCCTCCGCCGAGTCTTCGGGGAGGGCGCTATCGGCAAGATATCGGATGTAATCGTCCATCTAAGAAGGCTCCTGGGTGATCGGTAGGGCCTCCTCTATAGCTTCGATGCTCGAAACCTCCAAATGCTCTATGTACATTCTTCCCAGAGCCCCATCGGCCGAAGTGGCCAAGCGAGACAATGCATCAGCTCTGGCGTTCTCACCCCTGGGGATGTAACTGACACGGAAGTAAGCAAAAGGGAGGCCTGGGATTGGACCTTACTCAGGTAATGGGACATGGTGGGATCTTGGGCCTCATACTCCTCGGCAACTTGCCTAGAGACAAGTTGAGAGTCAATGAATGCTCTGAGATGCCTTGCTCCGAGCTCTTCGGCCAGCTTCATTCCTGCTAGCAAGGCTTCATATTCCGCTTGGTTATTGGTGGCGAGGAAAAGGAAACGAAGAGCGTATTCCACCGCCTCTCCCTTGGGGCTTGCGAGGATGAGCTCGGCTCCACTCCCCTGGGAGTTAGACACTCCATCCACATGCAGGATCCAGTCATCTTCTCCTACCTCAGTCATCATGTCTGGGGACTCTGGGTGTGGTCCCTTTGGTTGCTCCTCAGCCCATATGCACTCGACTAGGAAGTTGGCTAACACTTGGGACTTCATTTTTTACCTTGGCCGGAAGAAAAGGTCGAACTCACCTAACTTAATAGCTTACTTCGTCAGTCGGCCAGAGGTGTCGGGATGGGATAAGATTATCCGGAGGGGCTGGTCCGTAAGCACCACGATATGGTGGGCTTCGAAATAAGGCCTGAAATGCTGATCGGAGATGATCAAAACAAAAATAACCTTTTTGGTCTTGGAATACCTGGTCTCCGCGTCGTAAAGCACCTTGTTGGTGTAATAAATCGGCCTCTGCGTCCCATCGGCATCCATGCAGATGAGCACGGAGCTGACGGCTTCGGGGGAAGCCGCGAGGTAGAGGAAAAGCTCCTCCCTGCCCCACAGTTTGGATAGCAACGGTGGAGTGGACAAGAATTCCTTTAACTCTTTGAAGGCCTTCTGGCACTCCTTTGTCCACTCGAAGCCATTGACCTTGCGCAACGCCTTGAAGAAAGGCAGGCACCTCTCTGTTGACTTGGACAGAAAACGGCTCAGGGATGCCACCCTCCCAGTCAAGTGTTGCACCTCCTTCTTGTTAGCAGAGGGCCTCATGTCAAGGATGGCTCGGATCTTGTCAGGGTTCGTCTCAATCCCTTGCTGCATCACCATGAAGCCCAGAAACTTGCCTGCTGTAACCCCGAAGGCGCACTTGCGGGGGTTCAGCCTCATCTAGAACTGGTGAAGATTACTGAATGTCTCCGCTAGGTCAGCAACATGGTCAGTAGTACGGATACTCTTGGTTAGCATGTCGTCCACATACACTTCCATGTTGCACCCGATCTGGTCTTCTAAGACCTTATTCATCAGCCTCTGATAGATGGCCCCAGCATTCTTTAGCCCAAAGGGCATTACTTTGTAACAGTATATGTCCTCTGTCACAAACGAAGTAGCCTTCTCGTCCACTGGGTCCATCTTGATTTGATTGTACCATGAGAAGGCATCCATGAAACTGAGGGTCTCGTTGTCAGACGTGGCGTCCACCAGCTGATCAATCCGAGGCAACGGGAAGCTATCCTTAGGGCACACCTTATTAAGATCGGTGATGTCAACACACATCCTCCAGCTCCCACTGGCCTTGTGAACCATGACCACGTTGGCTAGCCAGTCAGGATAGTGAACCTCTCGAATGTGGCCGACGGCCACCAACTTGTGAACCTCCTCGTCAATGGCCTTCTACCGATTGGGGGCGAAGCTCCTCTTCTTCTGCCGAATGGGTCGGCATCCTGGGTTGATGTTTAGTTGATGGGTAATTACCTCTCCAGGTATACCAAGCATGTCAGACGCTAACCATGCAAAGATATCGAAATTGGCCCGTAGGAAAGCGAGAAGTTGGTCGTGCGCCTCCTCGGGGAGTAGGGCTCCGATCTGGACTATTCTCGCTAGGTCCTCCCCCAACGGGAAGGTTAGTAGTTGCTCGGCCGGCTCCCCTCTCCTCTCCAAATCTCGGGGGTCGAGCGACTCTGGCGTCGGTGCAGCTGTCACCCCCTGAGGGTTGGGGGGCCATGTGATAATAGAGTGGCACTGGATTTCGTTCTTCCCGCATCTCCCCAACTCCTTTGCTGGTGGGAAACCTCACGAGCAATCTCTTGATGGAAATGACAGCATCCAAGAGGTTCAGGTCGGGTCTCCTGAGGATGGCGTTGTAGGCCAAGAGGACTCAAGAAAATTCATGAAGACCGTGCTTTGACACGGCGGCATCCCGGCAGTGACCGGGAGAGTGATCTCTCCCTCAACCCTCACGGAGTCTCCGATGAAGCCCATCAGGGGCGTGGTAACATGCCGAAGAAAGTCTGGGGACAAGTCCATTCGAACAAAATCATCATAACTCAAAACATCAACCGAGCTTCCACTGTCAACTAAGATTCCTTTTACAGGGTGCTTTGCGATCGTCATTGACACGACGATGCTATCATCATTGTTGTTAACCACCCCCTCTAAGTCCCTTTTAAAGAAGAAAATTATAGAATCTAGTCCCTCATCCCCCCGTGGCCTCTTGGAGGTGCTGCCTACCTCCGAGGAAATCATGGTCACAGTCTTCTCAGTCAAGGCGTTATCAACGCTAACCTGAGGTGGTAGAGGTGCCAACGGGCCCGGCGCACCCGGGTTCCCCTTTGGATGAACTTCCCCAGGTGGCCACGCTGGATGAGCTCCTCAATCGCCTTAATTCTTTAGCTAGCGACAATCTTCGGTGTTGTGGCCGTGGTCCCGATGGAAGTGACAGTAGAAATTTTTGTTGAGGGGGGTCCTTGGCTTCATAAGAGGATGTTGAAGGTACAACTCGACCTCGATCTTCATTAGGATGTGGGATATTGGGGCGAGCAGAGGGGTGAAGGGTCCCTCACTGGGAGCGAGTACTCGCAGTCGATTGTCCGATCAGCGGGGAGGCTCAGGCCTCTGGAACAAGCCTCAGTAGGCTCAGGACGGGCTAGCTTCTTATTGGAACCCCCATCCGCCTCGCGCCAAGAAGAGTTGGCCTCATCGGAGCGGATATACTTCTACGCCCGGCTTAGCAATTTGGCATAAGAATCAGGCAGCTTCTTGTCGAGGGAATAGGTGAAGCGAGAGGGGCGGAACCCTCGCTTCAAGGCAAGAGTGGCTACTGAGTCCTCGAGGTTATAGACCTCAAGAGCAGCTTCTTTGAATTGAGCGACGAAGTCCCTCAACGACTCGTCACTCCTCTACTGGACGAAGAACAAGCTGTCCGCCACCCGCGGGATCTTCCGGCATGCGTCAAAGTGAGTCAGAAAGGCCCTCTCTAGCTATCGGAAGGAGTTGATGCTGCGCGGCGGTAGGAGAGAGTACCAAGCTCGGGCTGCCTTTCTCAGGATGGTGGGGAAGGTGATGCAAAGAAGAGAGTCGATCGCCCCCAGGACCTGCATCAGGACCTTGTAACTCTTCAGGTGATCCAGGGGATCGGTGGTGCCATCATACGGGTCCAACTGAGGGAGGTGGAGTCTGATCAAGATCGGCTCCTCTATGATGCAGCGGGACAGCGGTGGACGGTTGTTGTAATCTTCCTCCGGCGGGTTGGTGATCCTGCAGCTGAGTTCCTCCGACCGCTGGTTGTACTCGTCTAGTCATCGCTCAGCCTGGCGAGCTACTCGACCGTCAAAGGACCCCTCCCCCGAAGATCCCGAGGATGGAGAGGGGTGGCGTCGGTGCAGATGCATGCGCTCTGTGTCCCTCCCATGTTGCCGCTTCGAAGAAGCGCTGACGTGGCGAGAAGGAGATTGGGGCCTCTTGAAGGCCCCCCGACGATGATGCCTGGGTGAAGCATGGTGATGGCGGGCCTCCTGGAGGGGAGACCTCCCTCAGGTGGACTACTGGCTGGGCTGGACCACCCCCATGACTGATGAGGGTGGTTCCGGGTGCAGCTGCATGGCCGCCAGCTGCTGCTACAACACTTGGACCGCCGCAACCAACAATTTGACCTGCATGGTGAGAGCAGCGATCCAATCGTCTTGCTACGGTGGATGCAGCGATGGCAGTGCGGGAACACCGACCTAGGGAGCGAGGGGACCGGCCTCCGACGGCTCAGCTCCTTGGCAATGCCCCCCTGTGTTACTGATGGAAACCTCCTGTGCACGTGTCACCACCATCCTCTTGACTGCTCCAGAAAGGAGAATCTGCAGCTGGCTAGTTCGAAGCTTACTTTTTCTCTCCCCCTATATGGCGCGCCAATCTGTTATCGCCAAGTCACATTCCTCTAACGTCGAGAAACGAAAATCCTCCTCATCGAAGAAGCTCCTGCAAGAAAGTCTCCTGAGACTGGTTGCACCGATGGGGACCCTTTGACGCTTAAGTAAGCAACTCGGGAACAGTGAAGAAAATAGAGTTAATAGAAATGGCTAGAGGACTTGAGTTCAAATTCCTTCCCTTATTGTGAGTGTGGGTTCTTATACCTGTCCAAAGATCCCCTTTCTCACTCTCGGAATGTAGCTAATTTCGAGGCGCCGTTGTCCGATAGTGGGCAAGTAGCCAGGCTGACAAAGACAGGTCGCAACCAACACTAAGCATGTCAGATGTGTCTTGTCCCGCCAGTCGTCTGCCTAGCGCAGTACCATAGGTGGCTGGTGGGCCTAGTCGTGTCAGATAGGCGCCGCTACAGATAGTGGTCATGCGCAATCACAGACAGTTAGTGAGCTACGTGGTGGCTGCAGATTGTTGATAAGCCACGCGATGGTGTTGGGTGGCTCAAGATAGTGAGGACCTGGAACCCGAGGCTGAGGGGCATAAGGTCTGAGACCAAGAGGATATGAGATCCAAGGCTGAGAGAACTCGGGTTCGAAGCCGAGAAGACATAAGGTTCGAGATCAAGAAGACATGAGGTCCGAGATCGAGAAGACCTCGAAGGCCGAAGCTGAAGGGATCTCAATGTTTGAGGCTGAGCTTCATTAGTTGCTTTCTTCGTCAACTCCAATAAGGCTTGATCAGCAACATCAGGAAAAAAAAAAAAAAAGTTTCTCCCTGGTAGATTGGTACTGGTTGAAGGATAAAAATGTTCGAATATTTGTTATCTTTTTACATAAAGAAGACCACTTTGGAATAGGATGAATGGTAAAGATTAAAAGAGAGAATGGGGAGGAATTTAATAAACAAGCGTTGGGTCAGAATGTTCCGGAAAGAGCTCACAGCACTCGAGATGTAAAGCCAAAATGGCTTGAAAAAGATATATTAATCATCTTCAGACTTGAGAAGGGAGGGGAAAACGAACGGTGGGGGAGACAAGTCCCATCACGATCAAACTACTCGTGAATGCAACGATATGTACTAAAAGTCACTTATTTTATGAACCTCTATATCTTAAGTCCAGTAGTTATCTGACAGGATTATTTCTTCGTTTATGAATTTTATGAACCTATACCTCTCATTACAGTCGCAACATTTTGATATGGATTGTAGACTTGTAGTTTATCTATGTTTCAAGGATAATATTTTCTTTTTCTTGGAGATATTGATCTTATCAATTAACAACACCTTAGTCTTCTTTCAGGATTGTTTATCTTAAAGGCTGATCATGACCATTCTATTACTTTATTATAACAAAATCTAATCAAAGCCAACAAACCAGATAAGGTCGAGCTAATCTGAGCATAATCCTAGTTAATGATGGAAAAAAGTTGACCCTGCTGTAATTCAACTTTTTACTGCTCACAAATGCTCTCCCCATGGTCTTGAGATGCATGTGATCCATATGGTCGTCCAATGGCATGAAGTGAAGTCAACATCCTCTCAAACCCTCCTTCCGTCTCGACCTACTTCACGTCAATACATCAATTTCACCTTCTTTCCGGTCTATTCTCATCCAATGTCATCCAGCCAAACTTAGCTCTTCTTGCACGCTACTTATCCGCCCTACAAGGGGGGGCAAAAAATAAAAGCAGTGCTAAGGAAAAAATAAAGGAGGGATTAACATTTTACTTAATTTTTTTAAATTAAATTTTAAGTAATATTTATATAAAGAAAATTAAAAGATCAGATATATTATTATTATTAAAATATGCTAATCAAAGTATAAACATATTATTTTCAAGTTCATTAATTAACATATAATACAACATAATTATACCAGATCATAATCATATTGATACCGATTGCCACACAAATCCACCTACACCTATGCTCTGCATTCCAACTACCCTTCCGCGAGCCGTGAGCGATTGTTTTAACCGCTGTGGCCGTGGGATGGGTAGCCAGTGCCCGGCTACAGAGCGATAGGCAGCATCCCTCCCATCTCGGAGACCGCGCCGTTCCTGTCCTCGCCTTTGGGGGCTCGCTGCAAAGCACGCCACGCCCTCCGGTCCCAGGGAAAGTAGCCCCGCGCCTTTCCCTTCTCGCCTTTCCTCGCTCTGCTTTACAGTCTGGCCACGGGTCCAGCCACATAATTTCGCACTCCCTTCCAAATCCCCGACGCAAACGACTTTCCCTCTCCCATCTCTTAAAAATCACAGGGTACATCAACTTTACCGATTAAATACTTCTCATTACCTTCACTCTTTCTCCGAAGCGTGAATGCAGAAGAGCCATGAAGACGAGGGGTTTTGGAAAAGAAAATCAAGTTAGTAGAGAACCGGGTTAGGTGGGGAACTAAAAATATATTTTAAAAACAGACAAGTTGGTGCTGGATGGGAATGTTCTGGAAAAAGAATTTCCCTTCCATAATTGCACCAGGGGTGAAGTTGAAGCAATTGCTTAGTGGAAATGATGGAATCTTTAAAGTAGCGAAGGACGAAAACGATGGGACATTTAATTTGATTTCCCCCCTCCCACTTAATCAAAGAAATTAAACACACATCCACCACCGTACATTACACGTGACAAAGAGATAAGCACAAGCCCGTTAAAGAAAAAAAAAAAAAGGGTAAAGTTTAAACCAAAGACTCTTTCTTCCCCTCTCTCTCTCTCACATACACAACAAACCAGACGAGAAAGAGAGAGCCTTTACACAACAACCACCACCACCACCACCACCACCACTTCCTTGAGTTGCTTACTAAGTACTGCTTCCCATCTCAGTTGCCGGGGTTGCTCCGGAACGACCCGAGCGCCTTGATGGCCGCTGCTCTCAGAATGTACTGGTGGTACGCCGCCGCGGCCAACGCCCCTACGAACGGTCCCACCCAGAAGATCCACTGCCACAACACGAAAGAGAAAAAGAAAAAAAAAACATTAAATCGAGTACAAAATTACTCCAAATAATTGTAACTTGGAACACACTCTTTGTCTCTCTCTGGTTTTGTCATCAAAATTTTTTAGTCACCTGGTCATCCCAGGCCTTGTCCTGGTTGTAGATGACAGCGGGTCCAAAGCTCCTGGCCGGGTTGATGCCCGTGCCAGTGATGGGAATGGTGGCCAGGTGCACCATGAATACCGCGAACCCAATGGGAAGTGGAGCCAAGACCTACGTACATACAAGTAGAACACCAAAAACAATATCTTAGCCGAAAGCAAGAAAAAGAAAAAGAAAAAGAAAAGAAGAAGAAGAAGAAGAAGAAGATAAAGAAAGGTGAGTGGGCTAATAATTTGGTGCTCGCTAGCAAGTTAATTAGTAGCATATGAGGACGGACCGGGACGTGGGAATCACGGGCGCTGCGCTTGGGGTCGGTGGCGGAGAAGACAGTGTAGACGAGGACAAAGGTGCCGATGATCTCAGCGCCGAGGGCGGTGCCCCTGGAGTAGCCGGAGGCGATCACGTTGGCTCCCCCACCGTTCGAGTTGTAGGGGTGCTTCATGATCCCCTTGACGATGCCCACCCCACAGATGGCCCCCGCGCACTGCGCCACCATGTACAGGATCGCCCTCGGCAGCGACACCTTCCTCGCCAGAAACAGCCCGAACGTCACCGCCGGGTTAATGTGACCCCCTTCGATTTTAGACACAAATCAGTATAAAGAAATGGAAGTAGTGAGTGCAAAGCAAGAGAGAGAGAGAGAGCGCAACCAACCGGAGATGCCGGCGGTGCAGTAGACGAGGATAAAGATCATGCCACCGAAGGCCCAGGCGACACCGAGGTAGCCAACGCCGCCGCACGCGTCGGCCTGGAGCTGGACCTTGTAGCCGATGACGGTGGCGATGGTGACGTAGAGGAAGAGGAGGGTAGCCACGAACTCGGCGATCACGGCCCTGTAGAAGGACCACAGGAAGAACTCTCCCCAGTCGAACAGCGGCGTTGGCGGCGGGTCGGTGTAGTCCTTCACCGGGGGATGCTCTGGCTCCTCGCTCACCTCCTTCGACATCTCTCTCTCTCTCTCTCTCTCTCTCAGCTAGCTCTGGCTTATCTTCTCCCCCTAACCTCTCGTCCACTATTTAGAATGAGAAGGTGATAGGGGGTCAGGGGGAATTTATGGATGGCAAGAGCGGCCCTTCCTTTAGAATTTAAAGCAATATTATAATGCAGCTCATATGAAATTAAAGAGCGATTTACGATAACAAAGAACTTAGCCGAATGAGACCCACAGCTTCTGTGCTGCCTTTTATTTTCTAGATGATTGCAGGGATTGTTTGTTGTCATGCTTGTCGTCACGCTTGTATTTCCAAGTCGATGAAAGACCAAGGGGAGAGACGTGGCTGTGGGCCCCGGTTACAGCGAGACCATGTGACAAGATCATTGGGGAGCGAGAAAAAATGAGACGGAGAACGGATAACGTCCGTCACACTAGCATCTAACGGTCGTATTCCGCCGAGCACCCACTCGCCGAGGTTTCCCGGCGGAGCTCCGATCCCATCGATCATCACCGTTCATTAACAACTCCTCGGCGCCACGTACCAAATGGGTTGGGGCTATAGGGAAGCAAGTTGGGACGCATGTCATCTTTCTACTCGTCAATTCGGACTCATTTCGCATTTACTATCCAATTATTGCTGCCACGGTCCACCGCTAGTTTTGTACAGATCGGCGCCCCTAGCCGCCAACCAGACAGCTAGATATGGACCCCACCCGTGTGCTTCGTTATACCGATCATGGGACCATTTGGTCATTGACCGTTCAGATGCATGCGGACGGTGGCTGGATTCGGAAACTATTTAAATTCCTAACAGACGGCTAAGGAATCCCGACGGTTCGCCTGATCTTATCCGTTGGATAAAAAGACATCGCACCACCACAACCAGAGACTAGAGAGGCCTCCTGGAAGAGCCCTACCGAATGAGTGGACGCGGTTTCGACACGTGGCAATTCGGAGGGGTTCTGAAAGGAAGGTGGTGGGCTCCGCCATGCTGTCATTGGGGTGCCGTCTCGCGCCGAGCTATCGTTGTCGTCCATCTCGACGGCACACAAGTTACGCCTGAAACCGCTGCACCAGACCAGGGGGCGCGTGTTTGCTGTTGGGTCCGGAACAGCAAACTCCTGGTCAAGCGTGTGGCATTCTTGGCAGCATCTCTATAGTTATAGTTACCAAGGAAAAAACATTTTGTGCATCATATTCTGTATAGCAAGTTCTATATATTATACTATACATATAATATTTATTAAAAAATATTAAAATAATTTTACGGTATTTTGAAAAAATAATAATTATATTTCAGTTTTAAACTTACAACATCATAGTTATAAAATAAAGACATACGTCCAGAAAGTAAAAAAAAAATTACGACACCTAGTTTTAAACTTACGACACCATAGATATAAATTAAGATACCCGATCATAAAGCAAAAAAAATTTATGATATTCCAGTTGTAAATTTACGATACCGTAGTTATAAAATTATGATATCCACTCAGAAAACTTGTCTATGCACAAATTTCAAAAAAAAATTGTCGACATGCATTAGTATATGTTTATTTTTTTTTTTTAATTTATGTACAGACACGTTTTTTGAGTAGATATTGTAATTTTATAACTATGATATTATAAATTTACAACTGGAATGTCATAAAATTTTTTTTGACTTTCTTAAATGGATATTTAAAACTGGGGTGTCATCTTAAATTTAGACGTGACATGCATTAATACTCATTCAGCTTTTTTCAAAATTTATATATATATATATTTTCTGAATGAATATCGTAATTTTATAACTACGATATCGTATGTTTATAACTGGGGTACTGTAATTTTTTCTTTGCTTTCTCGATGGGTACCTTAATTTTATAACTATGATATCATAAATTTAAAATTAAATACCATAATTTTTTTAAAAATATAATAAAATTATTTTAATATATTTTAATAAATATTATACATGAATCAATAAAGAGTTGAGATGCAGTTGGCATGCGACTTGTTGCATCGAATACGATTACAAAGGTTTTTTCCTTGGTTGGAGTATTGGGCGGAAGCAAGGAGGCTCTGCCCAATGGACGCGTGTCACGTCACGTCGAACTGGCGAGATAACTTTGCTGATGCGCTAGCGATCAGCTGTTTAGCATCAAGGGAGGTACAGTGGGACCCACTGAATTAAGGAAAAAAACAAAGAGAAGTGGCTAAGGGTCAGTGAAGAAAGTGCGGTCGCCGTCCGATCGTAAACAGCTGATCGGCGTGCGCGAGAGGCAGAGCATCGCCTCGGAGTCGGACAGGGTCGAGGTCCGTCGGGCCCGAAATTTGTCCACCGGGTATCGAATCCCTGTTTTCCGCGCGCTAAGCGACGAGCGATTTCTCGCAACGATTCCGGACGAAATAATTATGCTCGACCTTCCACGGTGCTCGCCGTGCGTGACAATTGTACATGTGGTCCTCAAACTTTCTCCCAATTTTTTTTTATATGTTTAAATTTTTTAATTATTATAATTTAACTTCTTTTTATACTTTAAAATTGTTAGAGGGTAAAATCGTCATTGCATTGATATTCATGCAAGACGGCTAAGGCTGACCCCCTTCTTTCGGTTTCTTCCGGGCCTCCCTGGCTCGGCCTCTTCCGGGCCTCCCTGGCTCGGCCTCTTCCGGGCCTCCGTGGCTCGACCTCTTCTGGGGCTCGGCTCCTTCCGGGCCTCCGTGGCTCGACTTCTTCCGGGCCTCCGTGGCTCGGCTCCTTCCGGGCTTCCGTGGCTCGGCCTCTTCCGGGCTTCCCTAGCTCGGCTTCTTCCGGGCCTCCCTGGCTCGGCCTCTTCCGGGCTTCCCTGGCTCGGCTTCTTCCGGGCCTCCCTGGCTCGGCCTCTTCCGGGCTTCCCTAGCTCGGCTTCTTTCGGGCCTCCCTGGCTCGGCCTCTTCCGGGCCTCTGTGGCTCGGCCTCTTCCGGGCTTCCTTAGCTCGGCCTCTTCCGGGCCTCCGCAGCTCGGCTTCTTCCGGGCTTCCATAGCCCGCTGCCACCTAGCGATCCACGCCCCGACGTCCACCTCCGCGGAACCTGACGCGGGAGAACTCAAGTCTACCCGAGCAGCACCCTGAGCAGGGGATCATGTTAAGACGTGGCCTAAGACCTATTGTAACCGCCCCAAGTCTACTCACCCGGATCCCAAGACATCGAGGGGCTCTCCCAGTCATCGATCCCTTAACAGACAAGGCGTGGATTCTAACGGCCCCACAACGGCCTGATTCTGTCTACCCCCGAATCTTAACAACCTCAGTACCTTCCAGAAGACGCTCAAGTCCCCAGGTGACAGTCTATAAATACTAGTTTGGCAGATTACCTCAGGTACGCAACTCTTGACACACAAAAACTCTGGGGTTATTCCTCTCTCCCGGCAGCTCGTCGGTGCTCTGTCCTTACCGGAGCCTCCGATTGGCCGCCCCCCTGGAGAGGTCTCCCGGAGAGATCCACCTCCTCATTATCTGGTTGATCGCCGATTCCTTCCCCACTGACTTGAGCGTCGGAGGGCCTTCCGCGGAGGACCACCCCCGGCGTCCTTCCGCGTGCAGGGCTTCCTATTTTGCAGGTCCGCCGCACCCCACTCCCTGAGGATCGACCGCGCCCGAGTCGGAGGACGGATCCCGGCGGCAACAGATTGGCGCTAGAGGAAGGGCCTCAAGTCCCATTAAAACTTGAAAGGAGACAAGGATCTTGATCCGGAGAAGAACCTCTCTGATGGCCAACTGGAAGAGAGGAGCAACCTCTGATGCTCAAGATCAGGTCGCCTCCCAGAGGCCTGATCCGACTGGCGCCACAGCGCCGCAACCCCACCTGTCGAGACTCCGTCGCCGCCTGCCATTCCGGTGACCCAGGACCAGTTTGCTACGCTGGTCCAACAAGTCCAGGCTCTCACCCACCTGGTCCAGGAGCGTCTTGCACCTCCTCCTGCTTCGCGTCCCCAGAAAGAAACGACGACTTCCTCTTCACCGACAACCTCCTCCTCCTCTGATCCGCATGAATCAGCGGATCCCCCACGTCGCCCCGGGGGAGACAAACCGGTCCCTCGAACCGGTTGCGATAGAGATCTTCCCAGATCTCGGCGAGCCCGCTCCCTCTCTCCGGCAACGTCTCGCCATGGTTCGACACCATCTTTGCGTTTCTCCCGCCCGGCTGCTCCTCTCGCCGGTGAGGAGGAGATCCGCCGTCAGATCCAAGAAATGCGTCAGGAGCTGGACGCCGCCAAGCAGATCCACCTGCCTCAGCCCAAAGCAGAGCAGGGCATCCCTTTCTCTAAAGGGATCATGGAGGAAGTGATTCCCTCCCATGTCAAGCTGCCAACCGTCGAGCCCTATCACGGCTCCACTGATCCGGACGACCATCTCAGCAGCTTCCGGTCAATAATGATGTTCCATGGAGCATCTGATGCGATCCTCTACCGGGCCTTCCCATCCACCCTCAGAGGATCCGCCCGAACCTGGTTCAACGCCCTGAAACCGGGTTCCATTGATTCATTCGATGAGCTGAGCCACCTTTTTATTGGCCAGTTCGTCAGCAGCCGCCGCCACCGACGGAGATCCGACTCCCTCTCCGAAGTCAAGCAAAGAGAGGGGGAGTCCTTGAGAAATTATCTTGGCCGTTTCAACAAGGCCATGTTGGAGGTGGACCACCTTAATCATGAGGTGGCCATGTCCGCCCTAGCGGGGGGAGTTTCAAAGGAGAGCGACTTCTATTTGGCAATGGAAGTCAGCTACCCCCCGTGTCTGTCTGACATGATGGCCCTTGCGGACAAGTACGCTCGGGTCGAGGAGTCGCGGAGAATGGCCCGCGCTGAACAGGCAAAGAAGAAGCAGGAGCCCAAAGTTCCCGACAGACATCACCCTGTCCGTCGCCCAAGTCCACCTCGCCGCCAAAGAGTCCCTCCGCCGCCGCCAATGAATCGCTCCCGGAGTCCCCCTAGGCGATTCGATCGCTACACTCCATTGACTGTGCCCCGGGCGCAAATCCTCATGGAGATAGAGCGCCAGCTTCCCCGACCAGTACCTCTCCGAGGGAACCCGACCCGAAGAGATCCTGCCAAGTACTGTCGCTACCACCGGGAGCATGGTCATGACACCGAAGAATGCTGGCAGCTGAAGAACGAGATCGAGAGATTGATTCGGCGGGGACGGTTGGACCAGTTCAGAAGAGCACCTGAGCCGCCACAAGGAGGTGATCGCCAGCCCGAGCTCCCACAACTCCCTCCTCCACCAAATCCGCCCATGGTTGGCCGCATCAACATGATTGAAGAAGCCGGCGAATCGGGCTCCGGGGGCAATGGTGATGCACCGGTGCCAAAGAAGGCGCGTACGGGCGAGCTTTCCTTTTCTGATGATGACCTTCTTGGGATACAGCTTCCCCATGAGGACGCACTTGTCGTATCCCTAAACTTGAACAATTATGATGTAAGCCGAATCCTGGTTGATAGTGGAAGCTCGGTAAACATTTTGTACCTCGGTGTGTTTGCCAGGATGAGATTACTCATGGAAAACCTTCGAGCCGTGGATTCCACCTTGATGGGATTCACCGGCGACGTCATCATCCCAGAAGGAATCGTCACCCTGACGGTCCGCGCAGGAACCTGGCCCCTTGTAACCGTTGTGCAAGCCGACTTCCTAGTGACCGACCTCAGGTCCCCATACAACGCCATATTCGGCAGGCCTGGCTTGATGTCTCTTAAGGCGGTTGTCTCTATCCCACATCTGTCTATGAAGTTCCCCACCGAGCAAGGAGTCGGAGTGGTTCGGGGAAGTCAAGCCATGGCTCGGCAATGTTTTGTCACGAGCCTTCAGTCCGGAATTCCCGAAGTTGACGGGCTAGACGCCCGCGAAGATTTCGCCGAGCAACGGGGAGAACCGGTGGAAGAGCTGGAAGAAGTACCGCTGGACGTAGCTCGGCCCGACCGAACCACAAGGGTCGGGTCGCTGCTTGAGGGAGAGCCTCGTCGCGAGCTAATCAGATTCCTCCAAAGCAACGCAGACATCTTCGCCTGGACCGCCTCCGACATGCCAGGAATTAGCCCCGAAGTCCTCATCCATCGTCTCAATGTGGACGAGATGCACAGGCCCGTTAAGCAGAAGAAGAGAAGCTTCGCCCCAGAACGGCAAAAAGCCATTGAAGAAGAGGTCGACAAACTCATCAAAGCCAACTTTGTCCGAGAGGTGAACTACCCGAGTTGGCTGTCAAACGTCGTCATGGTGAAGAAGTCGAATGGCAAATGGAGGATCTGCATCGACTTCACCGACCTCAACAAGGCATGCCCGAAGGACAGCTTCCCCCTCCCTCGGATCGACCAGCTTGTGGATGCCACCTCGGGCCACCAAATGCTGTCATTCATGGATGCCTATTCGGGCTATAATCAGATCCGGATGGCCCCCGAGGATGAAGAAAAGACAGCCTTCATAACCGACCGAGGTACCTACTGTTACCGAGTTATGCCTTTCGGTCTTAAAAATGCAGGAGCAACCTACCAGCGCCTGGTCAACAAGGTGTTCAAGGAGCAAATCGCCGGAACATGGAGGTGTATGTGGATGATATGCTGGTCAAAAGCAAGGAAGCGCTGCGGCATGTCAAGGACCTCGCGGAGAGCTTCGCCACGCTGCGCAAGTATGGAATGAAGCTCAACCCAACCAAGTGCGCCTTCGGCGTCAATTCTGGGAAGTTCCTCGGCTTCATGGTCTCCCAGCGCGGCATCGAAGCTAACCCTCAGAAGATTCAAGCTCTCCAACAAATGGCGCCCCCAGCGTCTATTAAAGAGGTCCAGCGCCTGACCGGGAGAATAGCGGCCCTTAACCGCTTCGTGGCTCGGTCAGCCGAGAGATGCCTCCCTTTCTTCAAAACCCTCCGATCGGCCAAGAATTTCCAGTGGACTCCTGAGTGCCAGAAATCATTTCAAGATCTCAAGAAGTACCTTGGCTCGCCTCCACTTCTTAGTAGTCCAATCCCAGGGGAGACTCTGTTTCTGTACCTGGCTGTTTCTGAGGGCGCAGTTTGTTCGGTGCTAGTCAGGGAAGAAAGCAAAATCCAAAGGCCGATCTACTATGTGAGTAGGCTGCTCCGCGATGCAGAGACGAGGTATGCCAGGATTGAGAAAATAGTGCTGGCTTTGATCACCTCGGTCCGGAAGCTACGACCTTATTTTCAAGCACATTCAGTGACGGTCCTAACCGATCAACCCATCAAGGCGGTGGTCCACCGTCCAGAAACATCGGGGAGGATGACCAAATGGGCCGTCGAACTGAGCGAGCATGATATTCATTTCCAACCTCGCCCGGCCATCAAAGCCCAAGTACTGGCCGACTTCCTCCTCGAGTGCACCATCCCGGAAGACGGTTCTACCCCAAAAAGTCCCGAAGGACCAAAACCTGAAGCTCGGTGGCTCCTTCACGTTGATGGGTCGTCCAATGCCCATCACTCCGGTGCGGGTCTAGTCCTCACCAGCCCAGAAGGAATGATCTTCGAGTATGGCGTCCGATTCTCCTTCCCGGCTTCCAACAACGAAGCCGAGTACGAGGCCCTGTTAGCCGGTCTCCGGATCGCCCGCAACCTGAAGGTGGAAAAGCTTAGCGCCTTCACCGACTCTCAGCTGGTGGCCGGCCATGTGCGAGGGGAGTTTGAAGCCCGAGAACCCAATATGGTCCGATATCTCCAAGAGGTGCGCGGCCTACTTCCTCACTTTTCAGAGTTTGAAATTATTCAAATTCCTAGATCGGAAAACGCCCGTGCCGACCTACTCTCCCGATTGGCAACCACGGAGACGATGGATGCTGAACAAAAATTCCATCTGGAGACTCTGGAGAAACCGAGTATCATGGAAGCTGACCGGGTGATGCAAATCGAGACCGAACCATCCTGGTTCGACCCTATCCTCAGCTATCTTAAAGAAGGGTCGCTCCGTCCGACCGAAGAGAGGCCAGGAAATTGAAGCTGCAGGCGACCCACTATGTATTGATTGACAGCCAGCTTTACAAGCGGTCTTTTTCTATGCCGCTGCTCAGATGCCTCCGCCCATCCGAGGCGGACTATGCTCTACGGGAGGTACATGAAGGGATCTGCGGCAACCATCTGGGAGGCCGGTCCCTATGCCATAAGGTGCTACGGCAAGGCTATTATTGGCCGACCATGCAGAAAGATGCGGACGACCTAGTCCGAGCCTGTGACGCCTGCCAGAGACATTCGAGCATCCAGAGGCTCCCCTCTGCCGAGCTAGTTTCTATATCCTCCGCCTGGCCCTTTGCCAAGTGGGGGATGGACATTCTCGGCCCATTCCCGTTGGCGACAGGACAGCGAAAATTCTTATTTGTCGCCATTGACTACTTCACCAAATGGGTTGAAGCGGAAGCAGTTGCCCAAATCACCGAAGCCCGGGCCAGGGACTTCGTGTGGAGGTCCATCATCTGCCGGTTCGGCCTCCCCCACACCATAATCACCGATAACGGCAAGCAGTTCGACAATTCCAAATTCCGCCAATTCTGCGAAGAGCATGGAATTCGTCACCATCTTACTTCGGTCGGGCACCCACAAGCCAACGGAGCGGCCGAGGTAACCAACAGGACTCTCCTCCAAGGAATCAAAGCTCGCCTCTCTAGAGCCCAAGGCAGGTGGGCGGATGAGCTGCACCATGTCTTGTGGGCCTATCGCACCACTCCGAGAATCCCGACGGGCGAGACTCCATTCCGAATGGCTTTTGGTACGGAGGCCGTCATCCCTGTGGAAGTGGGCCTCCCATCTTTGCGGGTGGAGAGTTACTCGGAAGAAGCCAGCAACGAGCAACTCCGCACCAACCTCGACTTGGTGGAGGAAGTCAGAGAGAAGGCCCGAATCAGGACGGCCGCCTATCAACAGAGGGTGGCTCGGTACCATGCCTCCAGAGTCAAGGGGAAGACTTTCCTACCTGGCGACCTAGTCCTCCGGAAAGCTTCTGTATCCAAACCGCTGGAGCAAGGAAAGCTGGCGCCGAACTGGGAAGGCCCGTACCAAGTCACGGAGGTCATTGGGCCAGGAACCTACAAGCTGCAGGACCTCGAAGGGAAATCCGTCCCCCGAACGTGGAACTCGGACAACCTCCGCAAATACTATCAATAGGGTATGTCCTTTACGCCCCGCCAGTTGTCTATTTTCCCACAACTTATTGTGTGAATCGGTTATATACCATATTGCCATAAATCGTAAATGGAAATAGATGCTGCTTATCAATCCTCGGCACAACCGAGTTATCTGCTTGAACAGGAAAATCTCCGAACCTTGGCAGGGCCAAGTAAAATATTTCTCCGAACCTCGGCAAGGCCGAGCAACAAATCTCCGAACCTTGGCAGGGCCAAGTAAAATATTTCTCCGAACCTCGGCAGGGCCGAGCAACAAATCTCGAACCTTGGCAGGGCCAAGTAAAATATTTCTCCGAACGTCGGCAGGGCCGAGCAACAAATCTCCGAACCTTGGCAGGGCCAAGTAAAATATTTCTCCGAACCTCGGCAGGGCCGAGCAACAAATCTCCGAACCTTGGCAGGGCCAAGTAAAATATTTCTCCAAACCTCGGCAGGGCCGAGCAACAAATCTCCGAACCTTGGCAGGGCCAAGTAAAATATTTCTCCGAACCTCGGCAGGGCCGAGCAACAAATCTCCGAACCTTGGCAGGGCCAAGTAAAATATTTCTCCGAACCTCGGCAGGGCCGAGCAACAAATCTCCGAACCTTGGCAGGGCCAAGTAAAATATTTCTCCGAACCTCGGCAGGGCCGAGCAACAAATCTCCGAACCTTGGCAGGGCCAAGTAAAATATTTCTCCGAACCTCGGCAGGGCCGAGCAACAAATCTCCGAACCTTGGCAGGGCCAAGTAAAATATTTCTCCGAACCTCGGCAGGGCCGAGCAACAAATCTCCGAACCTTGGCAGGGCCAAGTAAAATATTTCTCCGAACCTCGGCAGGGCCGAGCAACAAATCTCCGAACCTTGGCAGGGCCAAGTAAAATATTTCTCCGAACCTCGGCAGGGCCGAGCAACAAATCTCCGAACCTTGGCAGGGCCAAGTAAAATATTTCTCCGAACCTCGGCAGGCCGAGCAACAAATCTCCGAACCTTGGCAGGGCCAAGTAAAATATTTCTCCGAACCTCGGCAGGGCCGAGCAACAAATCTCCGAACCTTGGCAGGGCCAAGTAAAATATTTCTCCGAACCTCGGCAGGGCCGAGCAACAAATCTCCGAACCTTGGCAGGGCCAAGTAAAATATTTCTCCGAACCTCGGCAGGGCCGAGCAACAAATCTCCGAACCTTGGCAGGGCCAAGTAAAATATTTCTCCGAACCTCGGCAGGGCCGAGCAACAAATCTCCGAACCTTGGCAGGGCCAAGTAACGCGTTCCCCCGAACCTCGACGGGACCGAGCGATAAATCTCCCGCGAAAAGGCGAGATTGAGACCCCGACGAAAAGTCTAAACCCGCAAGCCCCGACCAAAGTCGAGCGGCCCCCAATAGTCCCCGAAGGACTCCGCCGGGTTCGAAAAACCAGTACGGCGAGTAAAATACCATCGACGTGCGAGAATAAGCCGCCGTTGGCGAATCTACTCTCAAGGCCATCAAGCCTCGCGTAACTGACCGAAAGTCCCGGGAAGAGTTAGGCAAATTCCCTCTCTAACCATTGAGGATCCTTCGGGTAGCGCCCCTATAGCCCATCGTTCAAAGAGCCTACATTAGCGCGCAAAAAACGAACAAGGGCACGCCCCCCC
>UESW01004854.1:0-196492 GCA_900491605.1 Calamus simplicifolius | reverse complement strand
TCTCTAAGAAGTGATCATGGAACTGAATTTGAAAATCACTTATTTGAAAGTTTTTGTTCTGAAAATGGAATTAATCATAACTTTTCAGCCCCTAGGACTCCACAACAAAACGGTGTAGTTGAAAGAAAAAATAGAACCTTAGAAGACATGGCCCGTACCATGCTATGCGAAAGCAACTTACCAAAGTATTTTTGGGCGGAAGCAATTAACACAGCATGTTACATCTTAAATAGAGCATTAATAAGACCAATATTAAAGAAAACACCTTATGAATTATGGAATGAAAGAAAACCAAATATAAAATACTTTCATGCATTTGGATGTAAATGTTTCATTCATAATAATGGTAAAAACAACTTAGGAAAATTTGATGCTAAATCTGATGAAGGAATTTTTCTAGGTTATTCAACGACTAGTAAGGCATATAGAATCTTTAACAAGAAAACCTTAATAGTAGAAGAATCCATACATGTAGTTTTTGATGAATCTTTAGCAACTGGATCTGAAAAGATTGATGATGAGGAAGATACAAACATAATTGAAAAAGATCTTGAAAAACTTAATATTGAAGTATCTTCTGATCATGAACAAGAGGCTAAAGATGATGATTCACATAAGGTCGGTGATGTTAATAATGATCATAATGATATAGATCTTCCAAGAGATTGGAGATATGCTTATAGTCATCCTAAGGAATTGATTATAGGTGATCCTTCTCAAGGAATAAGAACTAGATCATTTATGAGAAATATTAGTAATCATCTTGCATTTGTCTCTCAAATAGAACCTAAAACTATTGAAGAAGCCGAGAAAGATAATAATTGGATGATAGCAATGCAAGAAGAACTAAATCAATTTACTAGAAATAATGTTTGGACACTAGTTGAAAGACCTAAAAATCATTCAGTAATAGGATCAAAATGGGTTTTTAGAAATAAATTAGATGAAAATGGCATAGTAATTAGAAACAAAGCTAGATTAGTTGCAAAAGGATATAATCAAGAGGAAGGTATTGATTTTGATGAAACCTTTGCACCTGTAGCTAGATTGGAAGCCATTAGATTGTTACTTGCATTTGCATGTCACATGAATTTTAACTTATTTCAAATGGACGTTAAAAGCGCATTTTTAAATGGATTTATAAATGAAGAGGTGTATGTAGAACAACCACCAGGTTTTGAAGATCATGAATTTACAAATCACGTTTTTAAATTGCACAAAGCTTTATATGGTTTGAAACAAGCACCTAGAGCTTGGTATGATAGGTTAAGTAAATTCTTAATAGAAAATGATTTTACAAGAGGTAATGTTGATAAAACACTATTTTTGAAAAGAAAAAATAAAGATTTGCTTGTAGTACAAATATACGTAGATGACATTATTTTTGGTGCTACTAACGATTCTCTTTGTCAAGAATTTGCAAAGTTGATGCAGGGAGAATTCGAGATGAGCATGATGGGAGAACTCAACTTCTTCCTTGGACTCCAAATCAAACAATGCAAGGAGGGAATCTTTATCAACCAAACCAAATACACAAGAGAACTACTCAAAAAGTTTGGTATGGAAACAATGAAACCCCTCGGAACTCCAATGAGTCCTTCATGCAAGCTGGACAAAGATGAAGAAGGTAAGAAGGTTGATCAAAAGTATTATCGAGGTATTATCGGATCCCTTCTTTATTTAACAGCAAGTAGACCAGATATTATGTTTTCAGTATGTTTATGTGCTAGATTTCAATCTGAACCTAAAGAATCACATTTAATAGCTGTTAAAAGAATTTTAAGATACTTAAATGGAACGAAAAATGTAGGTTTATGGTATTCTAGAGACTCAACTTTAAACCTAATTGCATATTCGGATTCTGATTATGCTGGATGTAAACTAGATAGAAAAAGCACAAGTGGTGCATGCCATTTCTTAGGAAGTAACTTAATCACATGGTTTAGCAAAAAGCAAAATTCAGTTGCATTATCAACTACTGAAGCTGAATATGTAGCAGCTGGAAGTTGCTGTGCGCAAATCCTATGGATTAAGCGACAACTTGAAGACTATGGTATCACACTTGATAAAACACCCATAAGATGTGATAACACTAGCGCAATCAATTTAACTAAAAATCCGATTCAACACTCAAGGACAAAACACATAGAAATTAGATATCATTTTATAAGGGAACATGTAGCTAATGATGAAATTTGTTTAGATTATGTAAACACTGAAGAACAACTAGCTGACATCTTTACAAAACCTTTAAGCGAAGAAAGATTTTGTTATCTTAGAGGAGAGTTAGGAATTTGTAACCCTTTTGGATAGATTTTGAAACCTCTAAGGAAATATATCTAGAGTTCTTTCAATTTCTCAAAATCTTAAGGAAATTTTATCTAGAACTCATATCAATTTGATCTATCAAAATCCATGATTTTTAATCATACTCAAAGATCAAATCCGGGTTCATTTCAGACACTCTGAAAAATTTGATTTTTTACTCTGAAATGGTTTCGGAGCCGACTCGAGAGTATCGGAGTCGACTCGAGTTTCTGCTGAAACTCAGGAGTCGACCCCTTCTCTGAGCGAGTCGACTCGAGATCGAGTCTGCGCTCTGTGACTTACCCGAGCCGACTCTATGCTTTGCGCGAGTCGACTCGACGTGGTCCCAAATCGCTTTATTAGGGCACGAGCCGACCCATCGATCGATTCTAATCATTCCAAATCATTTTCAAAACCCTCCAAAACCCTTCAAACCTTCCAAAATCTTCCAAAATCCTTAAACAATCATTCCACTTTGATTCAATGGCCCCCAAAACCCGTGGTGCTAGTAGTAGCGGTGCCGGGATGAAAAGAAAGAAGACCGTGCGTCGACCCGTTCGCGAGCCGACTCCGGACTCTTCGCCTGCTTCCTCTTCGGACGACTCGCCTGCTCCTACTGCCACTACTCCTCAGGTAGATCACCTTGCGAGTAGAGTCATTACTACAGGAAGGAAGTTTGACTTTGATTTGTTTGAGAGAGAGGGATTGCTTGTAGGGTCACAGTTGAAGGAAATGGGATTTGAAAAGATATGCTCCTTAGACTGTCCTACATACCCAGCATTAGTTAAAGAGTTTTATAAAAATTTGACTAGAGGGGACAATGGATTGGTCAGCATTGTTAGAGGAGTTGGTTTGAATGTCACTGCCATCATTCTCTCTAAATTATTGGACTTACCCCTATCAGGACCTTCCACTTTTGACCCAGAGGATAGGTCACCTGCCCTCACAAGATTATTGAATAGAAATTTTGAGGGATTTGAAGAAGTTTTTGCCAATCAGCTGCCACTGGACTTGAGATTGCTTCATAACATCTGCAGCAGGATTCTTTTCCCTAAGACAGGCCGTTTTGACTACGTGTCTGAGAGGGATATCTTTGTTATGGATGCTGTAGTTTCAGGCAAGCCAATCAACTTACCCATTATGATATTATGGTATATAGCTGATTGTGGGAGTAAGAGGAAATCCTGTCTTCCCTACGGCATGATCTTGACACAATTATTCAGAAGCCAAGGAATTGAAATTAGTGATAGTGAGCCCAGGAGAAATTTGAGACATACTGACTACTATTCATTGGCCACTATTCACCGCATGGGCTTCAAGAAAGTAATGGTAGTTGGATAAGAAAAGGTCAAGAAGATGTTAGAGCTGAGGAGGACAGAGTTGAAGACATTAGAGCTGAGGTCGAGGCTGGACCTTCTGTTGCTGGACCGTCTGAGGCAGGACCTAGCATGCATTATTCTCCTCCACCTCAGACTTCATCTTTTCTGTGAGATTTTCAGATGAGCAGTTATGTCAGCTTAGAGCTATGTTTGCAGAATTTGATAATCAAAGAAAAGATGAAATTGGTCAATTGAGAGAAGATATTAGAGAATTAAAGGAAGACATCATTTCAAGACTTGACTTACTTTCATTTTCTGTTGGTACCCATGTGGATTCACTCAATGCTGAGCTTAAGAAGATATTTGAAAGACTTCAAGGGATAGCTGATGGATCCAATGTGTATCTTGATAGAACTAATCAGTTAAGAAGAGATATTGATGCTGCAGTTGATCAGATACAAGTAACTATGAATGACTTTAACAAATCACAAAAGGATGATATCATGGAAATGATTGGACACTTAAAGAGTATAGTTTTCAAGCGTGTCAAATGATTTTGATACTTATCATAGTTTGTATTTCTAGATTTCCTTACTAGATTGTATCTAGGAAGTTTTGCTTTAATATGACTGTATTTGAACTTTGATGAATTTAAGTTAGTTTAATTTCATTACAATGAGATTATGTTACATTTTGATGTAATTTGACATACTTTTGAAGTAATGAGAAAAGTTATGTTCATTTCAATTATGAGTACCTTTGAATATCCTTGAATGCTTATGTTTAATTTGATATAATTTTGAATATCTCAATACTCAATTGATAACTTAGATGCTGAATGAATTCGAATGAATTTAATCAAGTTGATGCTCTGATGCATCTCAACCTTTTTGTTGATTACAAAAAAGGGGGAGAGATTTATATGATTTAATCGTATATGCATCATCATATTTAAGAGGAAGAGATTTGTTTAAACCTTATATGCTTTTAATTGCCCTAATTAAATAAGGGGGAGAGAATTAAATAAGAAAAAGAAAATATATGTTTCATATAAGGGGAAGAGATAATTTGAATTTCATAAAGAAAAAGGTTTATTTGCTTAAGTTTTTGAATTTGAAAAATTTTGAATGAATTATAAAATTGAGGTTCATAGGGGGAGCTACCTCATTGAGGGGGAGCCTTTCCATGAACACAAAAGTTGATTTTGGTATCATAAATTTTTTAATTTTATAATGCATATACTCAATGTTTTTGTCATCATCAAAAAGGGGGAGATTGTTGAGAAATTATTGAAACATAATTGCCCCAACTCTATTGATTTTGATGATTTCCAAAAGCCATGAATATATTAATAGAAACAATGAATTATTTATCAAATACCATGAGTTTATTTAAAAATGAAAAATATAAACTATCAATGTTTACATTCAATGAGTTCTTGAATCAATTAAAACAAAAAGAATTTTTATACTTGAGATTATACTTGAGATTTCAAAAAGAATTCTTATACTACTCATTTGATAATCAATAACTTAATGGAAAATGTCTTGATGATCAAATCAATTCTATTCAAGTCACATTTATATTTAAATTTATTTGGGACGAGTTTTAAAGTCTATCAGAACATTTTTCTGATTTTTGTATCGCTCCCGAGCCGACTCAAGGGTTTCCGAGTCGACTCCCCAAATGTCTGTTTTTCAATGTTGTCCTGAGTCGACACTTGAGTTTTCAAGAGTCGACCCCTGAACCTTCGCGAGCCGACTCATGGACTGTGCGAGCCGACTCGACTCAGACGGCAGAGAGGCTCATTTTTGAGCACTTCTCGAGTCGACTCCCCGCATATCTCGAGTCGACCCTTGAAAGTTAGGTGTTTCTGGAATCGAGTGTTCGAGCCGACTCCCACAAAGCTCGAGTCGACTCCGCGAATCTGGGCGATTTTTCTGATGACACATCAGCTCAACGGTAAGATTTTTAATAACGGCTATTTTTCTTTGTCTCTAACGGATATATTCTTGCAGAATCTATAAATAGAGGAGCTTTTCAAATCAAAACAAGAATAGAAAAACAAGAGAGAAAAAGAAATCTTTCAAAAAAGGGAAAAACAGAGCTTTATTGGAAAAATCTTCTAGTTCAAAATAGAGTGATTCAAAAGGAGTGAAATCAAAGAGGAAGTTTCGTCTGCTCCAGATCATCAATCCACAAGAGTCAAAAGAAAATCCAAAAGCTTTTCAAAGATCAAATCGAAGGATTTTCAACATTCAACAAAAGGAGAAAAAGCTTCATCTCAACTCCAAAGTTTTCAAACGGTCAAGAATCTTGCTGAGGCCTGATTCAATACTTCAAGAGGAGTTAAAGAGGAGAAGGAAGAAAGCCAAAGCCACAACCATCTGCAATCTTATCAGGCTTTTCTAACCCTTTTTATACTTTATTTGTATATTTGCTCAAGGGGAGCATTTCTATATTTAAACTCTGTTATTTTGGTTGTTTGCTGATTCAATCAGTGGATTGAATCAGTGGAGGTTATTATACCTCGTTGCAAGCCGGAGTGCTTGTGTTGGGTTAGTTGTGAGCCCGTGAAAAACAACGTGTAGGGTTTTGTGCTGGTGAGCCCGTGTAAAACCGGCTGGGTTCGTTGTGATCCCGGGAAAACAACAAGTTTGAGTTGTGAACTTGTAAAACAACTCGGCTGTAATCGAAGAGATTATAGTGTGGACCCAAGTGAATCTTGGGAGTGGACGTAGGTGTTGGTTGCACCGAACCACTATAAAATTATCTTGTGTTTGCCGTGCTATATTTTCTCTCTCTCTATCTCTCTTTATTATTTGCTTGTGTATTGATTAAAGTTAGCCTCTCACTTGCACATTTTGCTAACTAATCAACTAACGTTAAAAAGACTTAAATTTTTAAGAACCCAATTCACCCCCCCTCTTAGGTTGCCATATGGGCCAACAGATCGCAACGGTCCGATCGACGATCGATCATTGCCGATCGGAATCATGACTTGGATCGATCGCAACCATCAGATCATCGCCGATCGGATGGATCACAACCGTCGAATTGATCATCGCAAATCAGGATTATGGCATGGATCGATCGCAACCGTCAGATCATCTCCGATCAGATCGATCGCAATCGTCGGATCCATCATCGCCGATCAGGATCATGGCTTGGATCAGCTAGCTGGTGCCTAGGCGCACAGTGTGCTCCTGGCACCAGCCGTGCCATGGCACGGCCCAGAAAATGACCCAGCAGGGCCGTTTTGGCACGGCCCAGCACCCAACAACGTGCTGGGCCGTGCCAAAACGGCCCTTCTAGGCCGTGCCATGGCATGGCCCAGCAACGGCCCAGCAACGGCCTTGCTGGGCCGTGCCATGGCACGGCCCACAAAACGGCCCAGAAGGGCCGTTTTGGCACGGCCTAGCAACGACCCTGCTGGGCTATGCCAGGCACGTCCCGTCGGCACGGCCCAGCAACGGCCCTGCTGGGCCGTGCCAGGCATGGCCTGTGGCCCATTTCTTGATGGGTCACGGGCCGTGCTGAATTTAAATTTTTTTAGTGGGCCGTGCCAGTGGACCATGCCTGACATGGCCCATTTGTTAATGAACCGTGCGAGATACGGCACGATAATTTTTCTGGCACGATGGACCTGAGTCGTACCAAGCACGGCACGGCCAGTGCCCATGCCTAATCGGGCGACCAGAAAATTGTGCTGATCTGTGAGCAAAACTGGGCCCGAGTTCCGAAGAGTTTTGTTTTACCGGAGACATTGGACACACATGAAAAGCTAATTTACTCTGCCTCGCTGATAAGTTTCTCTTCCTCAGAGGACAACGAATTTTGAGACTTCGCATTCTAATCTTTAGTTGACGTTCAGTGAGTCCATGAATATAAGCCTTCTCAGTTGACGTAAAGAACCCGTGTCGTGTTTATCAGTAACTGAAATAAATTTATAGATAAAAAATATATTTTCATCCAATTCAAATTTTATTCTTAAGCATAAGCATTTATACTGAAAATTGGCCATTTCAGATCACTCCTAACCACTAAATTCAAAAATCGCATATTTTTATATGAAATTTAACCATCAAACATTAAGGCAACACAGGTTGAATTGCATCATCAGCTTGTTCCAAGTCAAAAAAAAGGAAACAGTATAGAGCTGAAACAATTGAAAGTAGTTTTGTGTAAGAGACCCAATGCATTGACAAATTGAACTCCCCATCGAACATCTGCTCTCTTTTTTCTGTTTATTTTTTTTTTTTTTTTGTGCGCTTGTCTTTCTTTGGCTCCATCGATGAGATGAGAGTGAGACAAGATTTAAACACAGTCGGATACTATTAAAGCAATCTCATGGAGACATTGTTATCAAAAGCAGGTGACACACCACCCCATCCCACAACAATTTCATGGCTTCATGTTCGTTCACCAACGTATCGTCCTCCAACACCACGATGCAACCCAAGGCAGCGTCCCAACCGTTGTCCCTCCTCCGCACGAGTCCAAAATGATTCGGTCCTTCTCCTGTCCCGGTTGTGCTTCGAGCCCACGACTCGGCCATCATCTTTCTTAACCCGTTTCCGAGACCCCTCCTCTCTCGATTTGTTTTTTACTTAAAGGCGAAGATAAGGGTATTTTATTGAGAGTTTCAACCTACACCCATAAAATTACTATCAACACCCACATATATATTTTTAAAAAAATTTTAAACTATCTTTCGTATTTTCTCTTCATACCCATCTGAAACAAATTTCCTTCGACACCGACTCCCCCCCTCTCCTTCGGCACCGCCTCCCCCTTCCCTGGCTGAGAGTAGATCTTGCGAACGACGAACTTGTCAATGTAGCTGATGGAGCCCGCGAGTGCAGTGGCATCCACGGCCACAACGATAGGAATCAGGTTCTCCATCAGCTCTCGGGCTCTACGGTCTGCTTCTCCGATGTCACCGACCTTAACGCCCTCGGCCGCTCTTTCAATTCCCTGGCTTTCCCATCGACGCATCGTCTGTTGCCTTGCTAGCTGCACCGATGGCATCTCAGAGTCAGGGAGTGGAGGAGAGCCAGAGTGCCGGAGTTAGAGAGGAAGGGAAGCTTCAGCGTCCATTTCTCCGATGTCACCGACCTCGATGCCCTCGATTGCTCTCTGGATTCCCTCAACCTCCCCATCGATGCCATCGTCTGCTGTCGGCTGCATGGCATCTCGAAATTAAAGAGGGGAACCGAAGGGCCGAGCCGAAAAGAAAAGCCGGTGCCAAAGAATGGGTGTGGAGAGAAAATAGAAGAGTCGAGGAGGAGGAGTGGAGCTGGGGAAGGAAAGTCATGCCAAAGGATGGGCGTGAAAAAAAAAAAAAATGAAGGTGTTTATTTTTTTTTAAAAAAAATTAAGGTGTCGAGGGCAATTTGTTTTGGGTGTAGATAAAAATTTTCTATTTTATTGGACCAAAACCCCTCAACCAAATGACTAGAATGCCCCGGATGTAAGTTGAATTCTGGGATGGAGGGGGTATTATAGTCATTGCGGCGCACAATCGCAACCTTCCGGGGAACGTTCTATCGGTAGAATAGAAGACACCTCGCCGTTTCAAAAATTTAAAAAGATTCGGTATCTTAGCGGGAAATTCAAATAGGGCCACTTTGGTAATTCCATGGAACACGGGCTCGGTTCGTCAATCCGTATTTTACGGTGGTAACATCGCTCCGAGGTAATCAAGTCAAATCCACGACTCGGATCGCGAGAGGATATCCCGATACGAATATAATCATCCGTCAGCCCATAATTACGAAAACGTCCTCCTCCGTCTCCGCCGCACCGCCAATGTAACCCGTAGGGGTTGTCCCGTTTTCGTTATTTTCTCAAATCGAGGGATATTTTATAGAATCCGTTTGGATTTTTGTCCGAGTGAGAGGCGAGATACTCGCATCCAGCCTTTAATAGCCGCCACCTCAGGGACGGCTGGGACGCTGACCAAATTACCTAAACACCCCTGTACCGAAGCTCGGTAAATATGGAAAAGGGAAGGGGGGGCTTTTCCGGATCATGGCCGTAACGAACGGCGATAGGGGGCACGTGGAACAGAGAAAGGCGATCGAGACGTTGTTTTCTCCAAAGCCCAAGATGGGGAACTTGTCCCACCCCAATAATTGGGCCTTGGTTACCATTCGTGGGCTAAGAATGTTACCTTTCGCGGACTTGATTCCTTTTTCCAATCTCCGGACCTTTTCGCCGTCGATTCCATTTCGGTGGCTGGGAAAGCGGCGATCTCCCCCTTGCTCTCGTCATAAAACCATATAAAAATCCCTCCTTCCCTCCTCGTGGTATATAGTCTTTTTCACCGAACCACAAACCTCCCGCAGGGGAGAGGATGTGGAAGAGGCGTGGATGAAAAGAGTAAGCTTTGTTCCTCTCTTTTATCTTATTAATGTTTCATGTTTCTTGTGCGCGCGCGCGCGCGCAAATATTTCACTTTCCCTGTTCAATGGTTGGATCTGGGTCAGAAGAGAGAGAGGGAGAGATGGAGCCTATAACATGGTGAGCCATTTCTCTGTTTGTTTGATGACGTATATATATAAGATCTTGGCAGGCGAGAGAATACTCGGTCCTTTTCTTCTCTGTTGTAAGGCATCGTCCTTTGAGGGCAGCTCTTTTAGAGCGGAAAAGCTGGATGGTGTTGCAGAGAATGGGAAATGGGGAGAGAATCTATAATAAATAAAAGGTAAGGGCGATTCACGAGAGTGTCAGCGGCTAAGGGGACGGAGATATATATCTTCTCTCTGGACGCGATGCTTTAGAAAGAGGTGAGAAAGGGAGAGGTGGAGCATACTGTCGACTTTGCTTTCCATATCGATTTTGGTTAAGCGACGTTGTCCGCTGGAGGAAAAATCCGAGCTTCTTGTGTATTTCTGGGGTCGGTTTTCTTTCTTTTATTGTGTGCTATCGTCCTTTCCGAGCTCGGCGCTATCGACTTGCAGAGAAGGAAGGATCCCGCCGAAGCCAAGTTGTCTGTTTTTTTTTTTTTTCTTCTTTTGCGTGACGGTGCGTTTTATAGCGCCACGTAGTTTGGAATGGGAATACCGTGAGGGAGAAGTTGGAACTCCCTAGCTTTTCTAAGTTAGACAGGGTAGATGGAAAAATCCAAAGCTTTCTCCACATTTAAGACGACCATATTTCTATCTTTTCTCCCACCCTGTGTCTCTACTGCAAAAGATTTGTAGTGGTAGAGAGAATATTTGGAAACATGAGCTATTTCCTTCTGCTTCCTTTTGAACTTCCAAATTAGCTTATACATATGAGAAAGAAAAGCACAATGCTTTCTCCTACTCCTCCCCTTTTTTGAATTTTTGAGACTGGCTGGGTCATCACATCTGCCAATCTCTTTGCCTCCCTCATCTTTCTCCCAATCTCGTTTTGTTTTCTAATGTCTCTCCTTTATGGTTTTTGCCTATAATTCCTATTAGTTTAATGGGCTGGCGGTGGGAAGGACTTTCCTCTCCCCTGTTTCTTTCCGGGACATCCTTTTGTCTTGTAATGCAGTTCATCACGAGGGCTTGACAGGTTTTTGTTCAAAAAGATCCCTGCTTTCCATCCATTCCATTCTCCATTACTATTTCCCTTCCTCATTTCAAAGTGTTTATCACTGTATCTCCTCTCTTTTTGAGTTTTTGACCACCTCACCTCAGTTCTTATCCCACAACCTGGAGAGAGATATTCCTTCTGCTTAGTTTTTTTTTTATATTATGTGACCATTTGATTCACGCCGTTTTCCCTCTTTTTCTCTCTGTAGGACCTCCAAGTCAGCCATTCCCCCATTTCTAGCTCCTTTCCTGGCTTGTCCGGTCGGAATTCTTAGGTTCCGGCGGCCGGGAAATGGGTCGGGCTATGCGGTGGCTGAGGAACCTCCTGGGCGGGAAGAAGGAGAGTAAGGGGCCCAAGGAGCACAGCAATTATGGCGCTGAAGTGAGGAGGGAGAGGACAAGGAGGAGCTTTGGGAAGTCAGCGAGGGACTCCAGCGAAGGGATGAGGGCCAGAATCCTTCTACAGAGGCGGCAGTGGAGACGGCATGGTTGAGGTCTGTATATGCTGAAAGCGAGAAGGAGCAAAGCAAGCATGCCATTGCGGTGGCTGCGGCCACTGCCGCCGCTGCCGATGCCGCTGTGGCGGCAGCACAGGCGGCGGTGGCGGTGGTCCGGCTTACAAGCCAGGGGAGGGGCACCATGTTTGGAGGCCGCGAGCAGAAGGCGGCCGAGAAGATCCAGACTGCTTTTAGGGGATATTTGGTAACGATAGCTACAAACCTTATCGATTAAATCCTTCCATACTTTAGATTCATTCTGGTGTGAAATGCTTATGAGCTCATATGGCGGATTGTCACGGTTAATAATAATAATACCTTTCTTTCTTTCTTTCTTTCTTGTTACTGTTTCCTTTTCAATTACTAAATTTAACACTTTTTTCACTCTTTCTTTGATTTGATTTATGATCGAGTCCTCGTCCCATACTATTTCTTGTTTCTTCTTGTTTTGCCCTGTTGATAATCCTGCTTACTTTGTCACCCATTTCTGTCTGGAACTAATAAAGCTGGACTAGTTAATGATTTTTCCTGTTGCTATGCATCTCTTGTTTAGCAATTCATCATCAAGCTTTGTAACTTTGCTTAGTATCATGAGATTTGCCCTGTTTTCAGGCAAGGAAAGCTTTCCGGGCTCTCAAGGCGCTTGTTAAGTTGCAGGCCTTAGTTAGAGGCTATCTGGTTCGCAAGCAGGCGGCCGCAACCCTCCAGAGCATGCAAGCTCTCATCAGAGCTCAGTCAAACGTTCGAGCTCAGAAATCCCGCAATCTTCTCCTAAACGACCGGAGATTCCCACCAGAATTCCGTCCCCGGAGATCTCTGGTACGTTCAAAATCCCAACTTTTTACCAGCAAACTTTCACGGCATCACAGGCCAACGGAATTTGAATCCCTCCCCTTCCCCTTACCCTCCTCCTCGACCGCAGGAACGGTTCGACGACGCAAGGAGCGAACACCTGGCATCAGTCCACAGCCGGAGACTCTCTGCGAGCCTCGACAACAACGCATACAGTGGCTTCGACCGGAGCCCAAAGATCGTCGAAATCGACACCTACCGCCCAAGGTCGCGATCTTCCCGCCGGACCAGCCCCTCCGTTCTGGACCTCGCCGATGATGTGCCCCCGCAGCCAATCTCCTCCCCTCTCCCTTGCCATCTTCCGAACCGGATCTCCATCCCCGACTGCCGGAACTTCGAGGACTACGACTGGTGCCTCGCCGCCGAGAAATGCCGGTTCTCAGCCACGGCTCAGAGCACCCCCCGCTACATGAGTTCCACCGGCAACAACAACATGCCAGTAACTCCGACCAAGAGTTTGATTGGTGCCGACGGAATCGTCCGCCGGTTTCTAAACTCCCAACATTGCCCCAGCTACATGGCAAACACTCAGTCTTTCGAGGCAAAAGTCCGGTCCCAGAGCGCACCAAAGCTGAGGCCGGAGCCGGCCGGGCCAACGAAGAGGCCACCTTTGAGTGAAGTTATGATGGAGTCCCGAGCCAGCCTTAGTGGTGGGATTGCAATGCGGAGGTCTTGCACTCAAGTCCGAGAGGCCTTCAACTTCAAAAACGCCGTGGTGGATCGGCTTGATAGGTCTTTAGAGCTTGCCAGGGAAGCAGAGAAGGAGTTCCACTTGCAGAGGAAGTGGTAATCCATGGAGTTCAAGCATTAGAATAATAAGAGAGCAGGGTTCTCTCAATAATATATTGTTACGGCTGCTCCTACTATTATTATCATTATCATTATCATCTCTTTTCTTTTCCCATCGTTGTAACAATATTGGAAGAGAAATCATAGAGCAGCCTGGTGTAAATTCTTTAGAATCTATCCAATTTGAAGTTATCTTTTGTTTCATGCCGGATTTTGATTTAAAAATCCCTGATGCTCCTATTTGTTGTGAACCTTCAATGACGTTTCATAACAGCGAACGTATAACAAGGCATGGGTGCCCGTTTGCCTGACCGACGACCTTTGGGCATGTCCCCCACGCCCCCCCAAATTTATATTAAAAAAAAAAAAAAGGCCAGGTGACATGGATTGGACGGCTTGGATTTGGGCATGCATGTGCTTGTAATGGATGGCTGGACCCAAATCGAACTGTGGCTACACCGGATGGTGAGGTAACCTTATGATCACGGTCGGCTGGCAGCGTAGGGTGCTCCGTACGTTATCGGCTGGGTTGGTGAGAGCGGGTGGAGGCCAGATGGATGCTCGAGAGCAGTGTAGGTCATGGACAGCTTGTTTTGTCCTCGCATGATTCAGATGTGTGGCACGTGTGTGGCATGTGGCATGTAGACGTTGAACTGTCGCATTTCATGCCTTCAGGGTGCATTCATTATAAGGTCCCTTAAGCAATTGTCTTGGACCTTCCAGTGATATATATATATATATATATATATATATATATAGCCTAGCGATCTAAAATTACAGAAAGTTATATTGTAATATTTAAAAGTAATTTATATTTAATAAAAAAAATAAATTTAAAAATATATAACTTAAATTTATCTGTTATCAATTAACTTTTGCTTAAATTTTTAAAGTTTTTAAGATAATATGATTTACCATAATCTAAAATTACTTTTACATGCAACCTGAATCAAAGTAATTATGGTAGCTTATAACAAACAACAAAAACATTACATCATAAGGGAGGCTACAATACACAAAAATAATTTTACATTGAAAAGATTGTAATACCAAAAGTAGTGGCCCCATAGTGTTGGTTCAGTAACAAATTAATTGAATTAGCAGGTGAGCTTAGAGTGTTACATATATATTTCAATAAAATGCAAACTTGTTGCTCCTATGGGTAAATTTGTTTCAGTTTTTATGTTAATATTTTTTCTAAGATGAAGCTTACTATGTATAAATACCTAATTTTTTAGGGATGATTGCATCTATTTAAAGAAGACAAAAGTATACCTTTAATCCTCAAGCTTTCGATAAAAAAATATTTTAATCCTTAAACCTTAAGTTGTTATAATTTAATTATTTAATATTTTAAAAATATTATATTCTTAATATTTCTTTGCATAAGATAAGTTTAAAAACTAACAAAATAATTGATGTGTTAGTAAGAGAAAATCTTTATTTGTTCACGTTACAGAATATAATATATTAATTATTTCATCAATTTTATTTGACTTCATATGCTAGAATATTTGAAATATAATAATTTTTTAAATGTAAGAAAATAAACTATAATAATTTAAAGTTTAAGAATTAAACATATATTTTAATAAAAAAAATATCATCATATTTGCATGCTTGTGAATTGTTATTTTATTTGAGGAGAAAAATAATAATTTTATATAGAACACAACTATCATTTGATTACCAAGAAAGATGAATATTTATTTAGCAGGAAGGGACATATGGATGTTTTTTTTTTTTTTTTTACAAACAGGCGATCATACCACTCTAGTGCGAGTCAAGTCCGAGCTATCAGAATAGATTTGAGTAAAGGTAATAGGACGGGACACCAGTCTGCCAAACCCACCTCTAACACTATGAATTTTCAATTATTAGAAACGGAAGCTTGTCTCGGCCTCAGTTTAAACTGTTGTTCATAGTATTAGAGGTTAGGTAATTCATGTAAGAAAAAGTTTTTTTTGTGCGCATTGGATGCATGGATTGATCACATGCATATGTTATATGTGCAGTGGCTTAATTGATGATGTCATGCATTGCATGTATGATGATATGAATGCATAATCAATACTTACGTTAATATATATTTTATACATAAAAAATCAATGCATTTTTTTTTTAATGCACAGAGACCTTTTCTTCGTGTCATTTTTATCCTGAAAATAAACATTTAAGGCCCAACTCACTGCACTACAGTGCAAAAAAGTCTTTTTGATGCATAAAGAGTTTTTTCGATGCCCAAAGACCTTTTTTCCTTCGTGTCATGTTTATCCTGGAAATAAACTTTTAAGGCCCAACTCACTGCACTACAGTGCAAAAGAGTCTCATACCATACCGTTCTTTTCACATAGTTTACGGTGAAGTTCCTTCCTTTTGGACTGTCCTCGATGTCTTTTGCATCAAACCCGGCATTGAGAGACGCCTCCTGTCTCGGTCAACTTGATCTGAACCACACACACGCCTCCACTTTACCATTTCCGGAGCCCAACGTAATCAACCCGTGGAATTCGTCCTGTCTTTCCTTGCCCTCGCAATATCTTAAAATATTTACATAATAAAGTTGGCGCCAGTCCCTGCGCTACTTTTCTAATCTTCAACTTTTTCAAAAGCAATGTTAACCCAGCCAAAACGCAACCATATATATACTTTCAACCTTAATAAACTTTTAAAACTTAATTGTATATAATTAATTAATTAATATCGATAGAATATCGACGTTATTCCGCCAATCAAACGCATATTAGAAATGGATTTTGAGTGAAAGTTTTAGAAAGGAAAAAGTATACGGTACTGGTTATTAGTATTTCGAAACTTTTGGGGCCGTGATCATGTGAGAGGGAGACCGGAGTGCCAGAAGATTAGTGGTAGAGCGATAGGGGTGAGCTGTGCCACCCTCTCTCTCTCTCTCTCTCTCTCTCTTTTAAATTTCTTTTCAGTAATGATTAGGGTTTGATTGATTGATGAGAGGGTTTGGGAGGATGTGCACATAGCTGGGACTTCCCACCATGTACTTTCCCTTCCCTTCACCCCCTCTTCAGTCTTCACCCTTCCAGAGCCCCCGCTTGCATCACCCACAGATTCCGCTCCCTAACCGAAATGCCCCTCCCGAGGGGCAATTTGGGCATCCGGGCCTCTTGTCCTCTTGCGCCCGACCCTTTATCCGCCGGGCATCGCCCACAGCCCTCCCCCATGACGTGTCCTGACACCGACCCCTCCATCGTTCGACGAAATGACTGACAGGTCCTCGCTTTGTCCCCTTAGACGGTGAGGATCAGATCAACGGTCCTCCACTTCAAATTTCAAAAAAATAAAAAAGAATAGGAAGTGCGTCGATGGAGATCACGGACTTCTGAGCCGTCCGATCTGTTCGTCCCTGATGTACGGTTTTGGCAGACGATGGAGTTCCTGATGTCATATCAGGACCCCTCCCGTACGTAGGAATCTTCCATTCAAGTAATCTCCCATGAAGCCTGATCTAAATATCTCACTGACGTGAGTGAAATTTCCCAGGCTAATGCTCGCTGGTACACCGAATTATTTTATGACGTTAAAGGTTTAGGTGAGATGTTCATGACTGATTAAATGTTTTTCTTTACCAACTCCTTCGCATTTTAAAATTGTTTTGATCTGGAGCTCTTACACACACAGACACTGTGAGAGAGAGAGAGAGAGAGAGAGATCTGGAGCTCTTTAAATTATTAAATTTATGCAAAACATATCAGTTTCCTATGAATGATTTATGAAAATTTCATAGCTGGAGAAATCAATTCATGAAAGAAGGATTGTATAGGATTTGATCGCAGCTTGATAGGAGAATTCTTACATGCTCACCAGCACAAATAGTCAAATGGAAGAAAAAGGAAGCAGCTTGCAAATTGGAATATTACCGATGGGAGCATGGCCGAAATCCAGATCAATATAATTTAAATCTTATCTTATTGTCTTAGGTTATGTTTGATATGATGGATAAGAAGAGATATCTTCTGGATATCCCTTCTTATCTTCAATGCTATAGCTACAGCTAAAAAAGTTTAATCAGAAGGGATAATTATTTCCTTAACTTATTTTCTATAAAATTCAGGAATAACTAAAGTTATCCCTTGATGGCAGAATAATAATTTTAAAAAGATGCTTATCCCCTTAGCTATCAAATACAGTCTTAAAAATAGATTCGGATGGATTCTTTTAACTCAAGCCAAACAGATAGCTTTCAAGGTGGGCAGTCTCTTTCATCATTAAATAATGATATTGTAACTAGAAATACTAAACTAGCTTTTTTTGGAGGCTCTTTTTTCACTCCCAATCTTATGCTCTGAGAAAGCAAGTGTTGCTGCATGCTGGATAATAAACATACCCCTATTTTCTTCTTAGGATTCATTAAACGGATCAACAGCCCTCTGAATTCAATCATTTACCCAGACCTCTTGAAATCCAAGCTGTGGTCTGGTCACTTTCACGTCGGAATCAATGGTTACCCCTTGATGAAGTAAAATTGGATTTGGATTGCTTCTAGATTTTGATTCTTGTCATTTATTTATGTCCTGCAGCCCTTGTATCGTTGCCTATGATATTTATTGGACTTTGGCCACCAGATTAGATTACTAGATTTAGCCACACCCACGCAATAAACTGTAGTAGACCTACGGGCTCCAGCTATCTCCCATTAGTGCGGTCAAGACGCAAGAATCGGAGAGATCAAAAGGCATGCAAACGGTAACGGAAATGCTATCAAATATAATTTTTCCTAGCTAGTAGTAATAATAGAGCCAAGACAAGAGATAGAATGATTCATCTAATTAGAGCCCTGCTCTCACTCTCACATAAAGCTTTCCTTTTCTGAGCTCGGCCAACGAGGCTGGCTGGCTGGCTGGCTGGCAGTTTTTTTTTATTTTTCCGGTCCATCATTTTCAAACAGGTGCACTAAACTAATACCATTTCAAAAGTTAAGATCTTTTCAGGATTAGTTTAATGCTTAAAAGAGTTTAATAATATGGCGATTTTGAAATTTTGAAAGGGGTTGCGATCTTGCCTGGTATTCTTCTAGGCAAGCTGGTGGTTAAGGCAACATATTGTTGTTTTATTAGGTAGTGTCACGCATCTAGGACTTAATTGTAATCTAATCAAGGTTTGCATTCGTATATCCCAATGTTGTCAGATTGTTTAACAAATATTTGACTGCCTAACCTCTTAAGATGCAGAGGACACTTCCCTTCATGCGCGCATTCTGAAAATTAACAAAGTTATCTCCTTCATTACTTTTTTTATTCATTGTTCAAACATTTACAGCAATACAAGTGGTCCTGCAATGAGGCACAGGAAAGAAATAATCTTAGGACGCATGAACCTAAGATCTGGAAACTTATGTCTCAAGTAAAGAAGACGTGAAGCATGACAAAATTAACAAGCAACGCTTTGTTTTCTCCCACACACGCAACTCGATCGCTAGTTTTATAGTATACATATTAGAAGCTTTTCATTGTTTTTTATCCCGGCCACCAGTCATCAACATCTAGCTGTTGTATTATTTATTTATACGTAGGTGAGAGCCGATGTTTGGATAAAATCGCGTCCCCGGAATTCTTCTTTCATTTTGTCATCGGATTCATCGGAGTCATCGCGTCGTCAGACCACCTGTGTCGGTCGGTGTTGGGAACTGCCATTGATGCTCCCCATGTGGGGTCCAACGAGCCAGTGGTCCTGATCCTCGCGTTTGTCGGCCTTCCACTCTCCACCTAATCTTTATTGGACCGGGTCTCGCGTAAGCGCTCCCCAGGAGCAGGTCCCGGATTTTGAGCTGGCTCGGATCCGAAGCGGATGAGGTCCAAATATATGAGGGCCCATTTCGCAGTAAATTTTGGATTGAATTTTTTTTTATTTTTAAAAATAAAAAAATTTAATTCATAGCATAAAAAATATGTTTAATTAAATTATTTTTAAAAATACCTTTTCAAAATGATTCTAAAAATTTGAATAAATCTAAAAATATTTTCTTCGAATTCATCTAAGACGTTTTGTAGATTTTTTTCTTTCTTTCTCAAAATGCTCAAAACTCACGGATTCACTTTCTTCCTTCTCCCCGCGATCTTTCTTCATAAATTCATGGTTACCTTTCTTCGAAAAAATAGTTTTTAAAAACACCAATCAAACATATTTTTGAATACTAAAAATCAACAGAATACACCTTAGATTTTTTTGATACAATTCATATTTTCGAAAACAGTTTTTTGAATCACAAACTAAACAGGACTTGGACTATTGGTGGTCCGACGTGAAGTTTAGCTGCACGAAAGTTTAGACCCAATTTGACCTTTTTCCAGCTTATCATGATATGATAAGTCTTTATACACCGCTCCTGGTCCAGCATTGCTTGCACGATTCATCCACACCAACCCGCACCGGAGGGCCCGTTCATGAGTCCTGTATCATCAATGCATGGATCCATGAGCAAGAGAATTGATCATCGCATCTGATGTAGGACATGTTTGGGGTGATGTATAAAAACTTTTTCTATAATGATACCATAAGTTGAAGGAGGCTTAATTGGGCTTGGAGCTACTTCTGCCTTCTTGTCCCCCTGATGGAGAAATCTCTGGAACGAGTTGAAATGGATGCCCCACGCTCCGAGAGGCTATTAAACCCAAAAACATTTGGTTAGGTAGCGATCAATACAAGACAGCTAATAGGGCAAGGGTGGGTCACGGATAAGATATCCGAGGGTGATAATAACTTTCAAGCAATGACTCAAAATTGTTGTCACCAAAAGTCATTTTTAGGATGGGCCTGCTCTCCATTATCACTAAAAGCATCTAATAATGTACTTCTATTTTTTTTGTAGCAGTATTTTTAGACATGTTTTATTTTGAAATCATCACTGAATATAGTTTAAGTAACAGTTGATTCCGTTATTGCTAAATAATTACCACTAATTGTTTTATAAATAAAACTTATTAAATAGTTTTTTGTAAGGATTTTGTTAAAATAACTATACTGTTATTTCGTCATTGTAATAGCTGAAATCTAATATTTAAAAATTTTCTCTTAAACATGATATTTATCCCTTTTTCAATTGAGACCATATCCTCTTCTCCTCCTCCTGATCAAGACAATTTTATCCCCTTCTTTGACCTCCATTACATATTGATGACGCTCAATCATCTCTTCTGGACGTCGGGAACAGAATGCTTCTTCACCAGGTTACATGCAGAAAAGTCCCAGGACCGGAGAGGGATCTCCGGTGGGATCCTCCAACGTCCAAGTTAGCAACTGAGGTCACAGCAGAGAAGGAGCTCGAGAGAGCTCTTGGAAAAGGGAGAGATGGATCTCAAAAGGACCAGAGTTTTCCTCTGAGTATTAGGGTATCAAGTGTGTAAACTTGCGTTATCTGGTTCTCGAAGTGATTTACCCTTTTATAGGGGTTGACGCTGGCACAATCACATGGGTTTTCGTGAAGTCAGAATGTCTGCTGAGCCCTTGCATGAATCCAGGCTGGTTGGTGGGCTACGTCCCATCAGTTGTTGGATAGGTGGGTCCTGTCCCATCACCAGTGTGGCCAGTGGGTTGTCGGATCTGGCGCTATCAGGCGGCGCGTGTCAGAGAGGTGGCGCCCTGAACTGATAGGGCCATGCTGAGGTTGATCTGGTGGGAACTGAAAAATCCCGACTTGTCAGGGCCGAACCGGGTCGACCCGAGATGGCTGGGGCCAATCCCGCTGGCAAGGCAGTGCCGGGGCGGGGCCGAATCGACGGACTTGGAGGCGTCAGGACCGAGTCGAGCCGGCCGGGAATGGCCTTGGCCGATTCGGCGGAACTTGAGACGTCGGGGCTGGCTAGGAGAGTGCCAGGGCCGACTGGGAGGTACCGGGGCCGACTGGGAAGTGCCGGGGCCGCCTAGCTTGGAGACGTAGAGGGCCGGCTAGGAGAGTGCCGGGGCCGACTGGGAGGTGCCGGGGCTGCCCAGTTGGAGACGTAGGGGGCCGGCTGGGAAGTGCCGGGGCCGGCCGGGAAGTGCTGGGGCCGCCTAACTTGGAGACGTAGGGGGCCGGCTAGGAGAGTGCCGGGGCCGACTGGGAGGTGCCGGGGCCGCCCAGTTTGGAGACGTAGGGGGCCGGCTAGGAAGATGTCGGGGCCGGCTGGGAAGTGCCAGGGCCGGCTGGGAAGTGCCGGGGCCACCTAGCTTGGAGATGTAGGGGGCCGGCTAGGAAGATGCCGGGGCCGGCTGGGAAGTATCGGGGCCGGCTGGGAAGTGCCGGGGCCGCCTAGCTTGGAGACGTAGGGGGCCGGCTAGGAAGATGCCAGGGCTGCCTGGCTTGGAATTGCCGGCCTTGGAAGTGTCGGCCTTGGAGGTGTCGGCCTTTGGGGCCATCGGTCTTGGAGCCGTCGGTCTTGGAGGTGTCGACCTTTGGGGCCGTCGATCTTGGAGCCGTCGGTCTTGGAGGCGTCGGCCTTTGGGGCCATCGGTCTTGGAGGCGTCGGCCTTTGGGGCCGTCGGTCTTGGAGGCATCGGTCTTGGAGACGTCGGCCTTTGGGCCGTCGGTCTTGGAGCCGTCGGTCTTGGAGGTGTCGGCCTTTGGGGCCGTCGGTCTTGGAGCCGTCGGTCTTGGAGGCGTCGGCCTTGGAGCTCTCGGCCTTAGAGGTGTCGGCCTTTGAGGCCGTCGGTCTTGGAGGTGTCGGCCTTTGGGGGCATCGGCCTTGGAGCCGAGGTGGCCGAGCGGGGCGAGGCCGATTGCCGAGGCAAGGTGGGTCGTCCAAAATTTTTATTTTTAATGGGGTCAACTGGCCCCATCACATATCTTTTCTCTTCTCTCTCGAGCTATTATTGATCTCTGCCCTCCACTCTTCTTCAACAAATTTCAATAAGCTATCTTACTTCAGTAATCTCCACCTTTGTCCCTCCTTGCTGATCTCCCCTGATCTCTACCTCTCTTTATTGATGATATCCATCGATCTTTATCCCTTTTCTATCATCTCTTTTCTTCAATCTTTGGTTGGCTGTTATCATTTTTTGACATCTTTAATCTCTTGTATGATAAGTTTAGAGCCTTTGGATTTGAACAGTGGAATTTGAGCTATGGAATCATCCCTTAAAGCAATGTTCTACACTAGCTTGAATAAAGTTCTAAAAGTTCAATCACCTTGTATTTATCGTCCTCTAAACTTAGGCTGATTCCTTTTATTGTTCTTACCCCAAATAATATAACTGTCACCTTTCAATAGTAGATTTGGTGTTCTGTATGCTAGAACTCAATATACAATTGTGTTAAATTTTAATATTTTTATCATGGAGTTATTTTGGATGATGAGAGATTAAGGACACGATAGTTGGACTGCCACTATATTTTGTTTTTCTTACCATTTAGATGATAAGCTACAAGGAAATAATGTTGAAGGATATAATTTTACATGAATAAAGGGGTAAAGGTTTATAGAGTATTTAGGCTGTCAACATGTTCTCTTTGATTTGATTTAATATATTATTTTTTTTATTTTTTATCATTTTAGAAAGTTTAAATTATTTTTTTATTCGAATGATTGGACGCTTATTTTTGTGTATTGAGTCACGGAAGGATGCCATCTTGTGATTTACCTTTCGATAATCATTTGAATACATATAGCCTTTGAAATGCATAATATTTTTTTTTTTGGTACAGACGGATGGTTATCATTTTAGGATGGGTTTGATCCGATATATCAGAGTACAATAACTGGGAAAGGATCAGGAGGCAAGGGTCACCCAGTTTCTAACTTCAGATACCAGAGTGAGAGGCTACCCTAGCAGCAATCCATCAGCTACTGCATTGGCTTCATGGTAGACATGGCGAATCTGGACATTAGGAGCTTTCAAAACCATAGAGCGGATGTCACACAATAAGGGGATAGTAGGCATGTGGGAGCTGGGCTCCTACCGGATCCAGCAAATAACAGTAATGGAATCACCTTCAATTATAAGACTACGGGCGCCCAGGATCTGAGCAGCATAAGAGATACCTGCCCATGCCGCATACAATTCAGCCAGAGACACCGAGGCATCAAGTAAACCAAACCCCCATCGCAGGCGACATCATACCATCCGCATCACGAATAACAAAAACCGATCCAGCACATCTGCCACGGACACTCCCATCAAAGTTTATTTTGACAAACCCTAGAGGAGGAGGCTCCCAAGAAATAAAAAACCGTTCGCCGGTTCGCTGTCGCAGCAGCAGGGGAGACCTAGTGGCAAAGGTTCGCAAAATCAAGAAAACCGTGATGAAAATATACTCAGTATAAAGGGAGACAGCCACCCTGACAACCCTACCGGGGGGAAGCCTCACGTTTGAGAACAGAATCCGATTCCAGGATAACCAGATCTGATAAGTTGTGTAAGCCCCACAATGGACCCCGCTGGTGGATACCACTTCCCATACCTTGCTTCAACAGTCTCAAAAAAGAGATACGGTGGGAAACAGAACCATACACCCAGGGACAAGCACCAGAGATCTGCCAAATCTGTCTCGCCCTAGCATAATAGAATATAACATGATCGGTCGTTTCTGGCTCAATACCACACAATGGGCACGTAGTCAGAATACTCAACCCTCTTCCAGATAGAAGGGAGCAGGTAGGAAGAACATCCCGAGCTAGCTTCCAAATAAAAAGTCTCACTCTAGGGTGAACGAGTAGATACCAAATCCACCGATTCCTGAGGGTGGGGTCTGTAAATAGACAGAAGGTCCATCACAGGAGCATAAGACGAGCAAGATCTCCTCCACACCTTGGTATCAGTAATAGCACCCGGAAAGAGAGGAATAGAAAGAATACGCCGACAGAGCTCATTCCTGAGTGGCATCCACCAATGTCCCATCACCAATCATCCATGAGGTACAGTTCAGGATTGTTGGAGCATAACAACAGACCTCTTTCTAGAAAAAGGAATTCCTCTGATTAGACTGAGAAGGAGTGGAAGGGTTCTAGCTGCCGTACTTGGCTCATATGAAGGAGCTCCACAAACAATGCGGATCAAGTAAGAACCAAGAGGCATGCCTAGCAGTCAACACCTCTCTTCTGACAGACATCGACCGGATCCCAAGCCTACCCTTGGCCGTTGGCAAGCAGATTGTAACATCCTGAAAACCTTGTAATTTATTGAAAATATTAATAAAAATTTTTATTTGAAATGAAAGTAAGAGAGTTTCAGTAAAGTGTGGGTATGTTGGCCTTTTGATAAATGTAAAGAGAAGAAATTTTGGAGTAAATGAGTATATTTTTGAGTGCTAATGAATTTGATTTAAGAAATTGAGAGATTTAAGTTTTAATGGGCTTAAATCATAAGAAAAATCAAGTTTAGTTTGAGTTTTATCCTTAAATGATATTTTTAGTAGTTGGAGTCGATACTATTTGGAGTGGAGTTGACTCTGGCACGGTTTTGAACTTTCGGTATGCTTTGGAGTCGATACCTGCAAGCGGGAGTCAACACCTGCAGAAAAAACAGAAGGTTAGCATTTCTGCTGCAGTACTGGAGTCGACACCTATATTTCTGGAGCTGACACTTACTTTTCTGGAGCTGACACCTATATTTCTGGAGCCGACACCTATTTTTGTCGGAACCGACTCCAAATCTGTTGGAGCTGACTCTAAGACGATAGATTTTCTGAGTTAAATTTTAAAAATTTCATATTTAATTTGTTTTAAGTCCGATTTGAGTGCCGTTTGAACCGTTGGATTTCTAAAATCAAGCTCTTCAAGTTGGTAAGGTCTTTTTTTTAGAAATATTGCATAAAAGTATTGATAAAAAAAACCATAATCTGGGCAATAAATTGATTAAAAAATTGCTATATCAGGGGTAAATTGGGAAAAGGCTCTGATGTCAATTGCTAATTATGTTAAGGGCAATTTGGGAAAGAAAATTTAAGGGCAAAATATCATGGTTAAAGTGAGCCATGTGTTTTCCAAAAAATGTGCATTAAAAGTGGTTGAGGGCAAAATAGAAAATTGGCATGCCTTAGCCCTTAAGTTACCTATGACTTGGTCCCCAAGTCATTAGAGAAAAAGGGAAACATTGGTTCAGCCAGAGAAAAGAAAGAAAGAAAGAAAAAAAAAAGAGAAAGAAGAGGAGAAAAGGGAGGAAGAGGAAGAAGAAGGAGGAAGAAAGAGGAAGGGAAAGAGAAGCTTGGGGTTTGTGCTCAACTCCAGGTAAGCTATAGCTTTCCTAGATCTTGCATGACTTTAGATTTTCTTAGATTATTGTATTTTGAGATAATAGTAGAAGTAACCTTGAGTAGAGAAAGGGTGGAAGAAAATAATGAGATATTAGAGGATAGATCATATATGCATGCATGGTTCGTGGGAAAACCTCGTATGAAGGTAATCCTAATAGCTATCGTATCTGTATGTTAACGTAGGTCAAGAAGGTTATTTAGGGAGCTGGAATACCGGAGTTGAGTATTAGTCGAGGAGTAACCTGCTAAGGTGAGTGGGTTTATTATCTAGCAATGAAAAGTTAATTTGAGCTACTATAATGAGATTAATACCTAGTCGTGGTATATTATGTTTAGTCGAGTATTATATATGTTTTAAATATGAGAAATGAGAACCTAGTATATGATATTCTGATACATGAGTTTTAAGCCTAAAGAATAAGCATGAGTTTTAAGCCTAAAGAAATAAGCATGAGTTTTAAGCATAAAGAAATAAGCATGAGTTTTGAGCATAAAGACATAAGCATGAGTTTCGATGAGGGGATTGTTAATGTATACATAGCATATTTGCATGATAAAGCTTTACAAATGATGTATGTATCATACTGAGCATCAGGCAGTTATGGGGCTGATCACCCTTTAGACTATTCTGTAGCATGAGCATTGCACACTACTGATTGAGCGGCACCTACTTGCGAATCGATTGTAGACGAACCCCAGAATCAGGGGTGAGTGCACACTTGACCAAGCCAGTGGGGCAGGTTGTAAGCAGCCCATGGGGGCATGAATCATAGCTCAGTAGAGCTGGTTACTATATATAGCCCGTGGAGGAAGAGAGAAAACCCGAGGTTTCAGAACAAAGCATTTTGCCGGGTGAACCGCACGGGTAAGGGGTGCTATTTGTGCGGGGATCCTGTTGCTAGCCATGCACCCGATAAGAGTGCACCTATAGGAGGGCGACTGTAGGATGGTACCTCAGAAGCATTACACACATAGTCCAGTATCATGAGATTAAAGCATATATTGTGATCTAAAAAGGGCCAGTGGGCCAAGTAGTTATCCCGAGAGGAGAGTTTACTTGAGATGCCAGGGGGCTAGCAGATTCCGGTGGGAATCTAAAAATTTAATAAAGAAGTCTGGGCTGTAGATAAAGAATGCATATCTTCATATTGTCATGCATTGATTTTTATCTTAATGAGTTATCTTTCAGTGGAAAGTTATTGTAGAGTATTTCAATACTGGTATATTATTTAAAGAATAAGCTACATTTTATTTTATCTGATATTATGTTAAAAATGTACTTTGAGTTGTACAAGCTATATAGTATTAGTATACGGTTGAAAATGTGAGGTTATGGTTCTCTATTTCTCCATAGTTAGATGGTTATCCAGTCACTGGGACTTAGGTCTCACCCCTCTATGATTGAAATTTTCTTTCAGATCAGTAGTATTTCTACCAGGATCACAAGATAAGCAGGACAGAATCCTTAGCTGGTGAAGCTTGCTTGGATGCAAGGGTGTATAGATGCTAGCCTTGTATATTGAGATAGTATGGATTGATATTTGTATATTGTATATGTGTATGTGTATAGTGAGATGTAATGATGTTTCAGACCTTTTGGATATGAATATGAGACTTATGTTTTGGAGAAAATTATGAGCATAATGTGTGCACTTATGATTTTGATGTCGATTGTGAATGTGATCTTGTAAACTGCTTGAGAAATGTCATGAAAAATATTATCTGATCAGGTTGATGCTTTGTGTTGATTGAGTGATGTATGTATATAATTGAGATGAAAATAAAAAGTTTTTAACAGGATGTGTTTTCGTGTATCTGCCACTTATGATAATTAGTTGGGGTTCTCTAGCTCTTTATGGAGCGCTACATAAAGACTAGTAAAACTCTATCCGATTACCATAAGTATGCAGGTGTGCTGTTGGTGGCCCCAGAGAGGAGGGGGAGCTGACACAGACTGTGTCCCAAGCCAAAAGATGAACACCGTGACCCTCTTGCATCGATGCCCAGAGGAAGTCCCAAAAGTATCTCTCAATCTTTCGCAAACAGCCCAAAGGAATAGTAGTATTAGACAAGAGATAGCTAGGCATAAAGATAACACTGAGCGGATAAGAGTGATCCACGCCATCATAGAAAGCCCGAAAACCTGCCAGTCGTTCAGCCGATCACGGATCCTCCTCACAAGAAAGCTGAAATCTGAACACCGTGGCCGTCTTCCGGTGATCGGAATCCCCAGATAGGACATCCGATCGGACTGAGCAGAAATACCCATAATACGAGAAATAGACCTCTTCAAAGTATGGGTCATCCTCGGGCTGAAGCAGATTAAAGATTAGCTAAGATTAACTCTCTGACTTGATGCACGACAATAGGAGTGAAGAATGGCCGCAAAGGTGGTGGCATTACAGGTAGAAGCCTTCCTAAGAAGGAGATAGTTATCTGCGAAAAGTAAGTGGGACAGCGAAGGGCCAAGGAGGCCTGCAGAATATGGGACGAGAGCCAAAGTCCGCAGAGCCAAAGAAAGATCCAGGATAAAGCATCAGCAGAGAGGATAAACAAAAATGGCGAAAGAGGACATCCCTGTTTCAGACCAACCTCCGAGTGAAAGAATTCCGTCCGACGCCTATTAATAAGGAGAGAGAAAAATGGCCTATGGACTCATGGAAACCAAACTCATGAACAGTATAGCGCAGAAAATCCTACCTCAGTCTGTCATAAGCTCTCTCCATATCAAGCTTAATAGCCATGAGGTACTGACGTCTAGAAGCTCTCTGAAGGTCATGCATAAACTCATGAGCCAACAAGGCATTGTCTATGATACTGTGCCCCCTAGAAAAGCACCCAGCTCTGGAGAGATGAGATGAGGGATCACCGAAGCCATCCGAGCCACCAAAAGCCGAGCACAAATCTTATATATGTGGTGCACAGACTGATTGGCCGAAATGCTGAGGAGAGGAAGCGTTAGGACGTTTGGGCACTAGGGTAACAAGAGTCCGCTTCCCATCAGAAGGCATATGATTATACTGAAAAATAGTCTGGATAGCCAAAACCACCTCAGGACCAACAATATCCCAATAATGACGAAAAATAAAGGCGGGTACCCATCGGTGCTAGGGGCCTTGTCAAGGCCCAGGTCCCATAAGGTGAGGAAAATATCCTCCATAGAGAAAGGCCTGGTAAGAATATCATTCTCCACATCAAGACCTTGCAGGAAGGCAGAATAGGAGGAACAGGGACCCCATCCCCAGCCAACTCGGTCCACCTAGACTGAAAGAAGTTAAGAAGCTTATCCCTGATCACCTGAGGGTCTTCCTCAATATGCCCCTCATCATCAACTAAATGCCTAATGCGGTTCGCGAGCGCCATCGTAATGTAGCCTGATAAAAGAACCTTTGCCGCCAATAAGTCTCCTGCTGCAACATAAGAGAATGGTGGATGGCCAAGTGGATCTGAGGGTGGACAGATCCGAATCAAGCAAAAATTCCTCCTGATCCTCCTTGGTTTGCAAAGAAGAGATAATAGATTATGCCTGTTCAACTTGCCTCATAATATTCCCAACCTCCCTCCTGTACCAGCTAGAAAGCCTACGGCTAGTAAGAAGCAGACGTCGAGAAAGTCTGTAAGTGGTGCTCCCTTTGACCGGCATTCGCCAAACATGAGAAATGATGTGCCTCGCGGAAGAATAAAATGTCTAGAACTTCTCAAATTTGAACTGTCTAGACCGCTGAAGAGGCACATCAGTAGAAATGATGATAGGACAATGATCAAAACCAATTCTGGACAAGTGAGTGATAGTAGCTGAGGGAAAGAGCTGCAGTCAATTAGCGAAAGTCAAGGCCCTGTCCAGTCTTTCCCAGACTCTAGCAGAACCCTGGCGGTTATTGCACCAAGTAAACTGGGATCCAGCAAACCCCAAATCCAAAATACCTGCCGAGGAAATGAAATCCCTGAACTCAACTATGTCTGAAGATCCAACAACCGGTCTACCCCCTCTCTTCTCATAGGCCTCCACAATACAATTGAAATCACCTGCAATGAGGAGGAAAAGCCCTGGCCAAGAAGCAAGCGAATCTCATCCCAGAGCACACGACGAGCCCTAAAGTCAGTGCTGGCATAAACCCCTGAAAGAAACCAAGGAGAAGAGGACTCCTCCGAAACGACCAATGCCACCTGCTGGCCACAACTATGGAAGGGATCCACTCTGACTTTATCCAGTCTCCATAGCACCAAAATGCCTCCAGAAAGACCAACTGACTGAACTGCATAAGAATCCCACAGTTTAGAGATCTGTCTCCGAATCCGAGCCAAACTATACCCAGATAGATGAGTTTCCATCAGGATACAAATATCAAAGGCATGAAGCTGCTGAAGCCTCCCAAAAGAGGATCGAAAGGAGGGTTCAGGGCCCCTCGCATGTTCCAAGCAAGAATCTTCATTTAGAGATTTGAAAGAGAGGGACCCCAGTAGTGTCCCCAGTCACCTGCTTATCAAGGTGTTCATTAAACAACAGAGGACCCTCAGATCCCTGACCACTACACTCATCCACCCAGGATGAATCCATAGCCTCGGCTATACCATCCTTCTGAATGGCTTCCTTGAGAGGGCGACCGCCACCTCGTGGTCCAGTCCACCCAACTGAACCAGATGGGATAACCCTAAGGCAGACCTCGGGGCCAGACCGTCTCTACGGCGGGCCTTCTGCAGCCTTAGCCCGGCAAGGCCCTTCGAACACCTAGGGGACTTGAGCGATGCCGAGAAAGTAAATGAACCATTCTCACTAGCTTTCCCTCTGAGTGGGGCTTTCCCTTTTGCTTTAGAAGCCTTGGACACAACCCACTGCGACAAAGTCTCCACAGGCCGAGCCTTCTTCGATGGGCCAGAAAGGCCAACACCACGAGACTGAGAGCAAGCAGTCCACTTACTTGGGCCCCTAGACACAAAAGGGTTACCAACTAGAGTCCCTGAAATCTCAGACAACATAGGAACTGAGACTAAAGAGCCGATCTCAAGTTCCTGAGATCCATCTTCCACTCCTGCCGGCACACAGACCACTGACTGGCACGCCACATTCTCGGATTGAGGAGATGGAATCAGGGGGCCAGAAGAGTTATTCTCCATTGGAATCTGCATGACACTTACCTTTGGCTCAGTTTCAGACAATAGAGGCAACTCACCAACTCCAACTGTCATGATGGACCCAAACCGGCACGCAGACCCTCCATTCACAGGAATGATCTTCAGAGAAGAAGAAGAGAGAACCGGAGAAGCCACAGTTGAGGAGAGGCACGCAGACCATTTGACCCCCGACCACCCTGCCTACGAGCCAGCTTCTTAGGGAGTTGCCAATCATCCTTCAAAATAGGGGAAGGAGCAGCAGCCTTACCCGGAACAGGGAACTTCAGGGAGTCAGATAGCTGCACCGAAGGTGGCTTCCTCCATCTCAACGCATCCATCCAAGGCCCGAACCGAAGGCCCGAAGAGGGAGATGAGGAATCCGGCACCGATCCGCGGCCCCCGAGAAGTGCAAGGTTCCACACGAGCAGCAGATTCACTTCAGGTGCTCATAAGAAAATTGCTACCAGAATGGAGACCTAGACCCTCTGATCCGAGCTCCCGGACGGAGGGGCTTGCTCAGGTCGATGCTGACACAAACACGAGTGAAGCCGCCCCGTTTCCAATTCTTAGTCGAATCATCTGAGAACTGAAACTTCCCTGCCACAGAGAGGATCGAAGAGAGGATATCATCTGACCAGAATTCAATAGGAAGCAGCGGCAGTCGGACTCAGAGAAGAGCTTGGAGGAGAGAGCTCTCCGATGGAACAAACTCCGGCTGCCACTGAGTCACTACAATAGGTTGGCCATTAACCACCCAAGGTCTACCAAGGATAAGCTCCGTAGCATGAGCATCAGCAAATCGGAACATGTAGTGCCGGTGCGCCAACGCCACTGCTTCAATTTCCCCTGATACACCGGCTCAATGGAATTCGCTCACCAGCACCTCCGGCGGAATCCATCGAGCAAGGCTACGAGCAAGAATCGCTTGATTCTTCCACCTCCCGACCTCCTCCTCCAAGAATAGCACCAGAACTTGGATGATATCAGGGAAAAGTAGCTCCAACTCAGCCACCATCACCGAAGAGGGAGATGGGGAAACCCACTCGAAACGGCCTGAATGGGTTGCTCCAAGAGTTTCTGGTGTCCTTCGGAACATCAGACTCCACCGGAGGCTGGGCAGATGAGCTAGCTATCACCAAGATGAATTGGATCGAAACCAGTGGCAACAGACAGAGGAAATCAGGGAAGAAGAAAATGGAGTCCGAATCTTAAAGCAGTCGCTCTAAGTCGCTCATAATCCGCACTGCATTAAATTTCTTCAATATGGCATGCTTTTCTCAAAGTTCAAAGTTTTCATATCTTGAAATAATGATATATAATTTTTGATTTTAATTTCAATAGGTTGCTTTTGCGCCAAATTAGAGATCCTAAATGTAACCAGCACAATTTAAAACAGTTAAAACTCAAAGATATAAAAGTCCTAATTTATGTAATAGCTAACTTATACTTAAATTCAAATCTATTACTTAATGTCACAGTAGTAATTTTAAGAGTGGGATTGATGCATGCCAAACCCATCCTAGGCTCAAGCTGGCAACCATTAGATTTGGAACCAATTTAATGGTAGAATTGATCCGATAATAAAACTCATGCTATCAGAATTGTTCGACAATTAAAATTGTGTTATCAAAAGGCGTTCCACCATCAGCAGGATCTTGTAGCATTTGGACATTGTAAGTTCTCTAGAGAAACCAAGTTTGGCCTCGACTAATGAGATCTAACATTTAGCTGCACTTTGTCCAAATACATCAAACAACAGCAAGTACGACAACCTGAGTCAAGCTTCCTAGCTTAAGCCACACGAGATTTAGATAATTTAACATTAGCTAGGTTGCTGTTAGATCCCTTGTGACGGCAACATAACTGTTGGGGGTAGAATCGTTATTACATTAATAATCGTGCAAGGGGCTGGGACCGACTCCATCCCTCTGCCAGCTACGATATGCCCCGAGGAATAAGCTAAATTAATGTGGTCCGTCAGGCCATGCGTCCTTTTCCGAGCCTCCCATGGTTCGGCTTCCCCGAGCTTCCCATAGCTCGTTTTCCTACGGGCTTCCGTTTCCTCCGAGCTTCCATGAACGCTTTTCCTCTGTTCATGACAAAATAGCTTGCTCTAGTGGTTTTATGATTAGTTTAGCGGCATATTAGTTTGAATGTATGGAGGGAACTAAAATTGGATTTAGCATTCCATAGCTCAAGTGAATGGTGTGCTACTTCAATTCCCTACTCATATTTGGTTCCCATAGAAATCGAAATATGAATGGCATTTCAATTCTCATTTTTTGTGCTCAATTCGCTTAATAAGGAAAAGGTGACAGCCTAAAATACGACACTCAACATATTTTTAGCATAAACATAGGAGGCTTGAGTTAGGTGGTGCAATCCTTCGCCTTTGATGACAAGATGGAGGGAACGTTTGTTCAGGCTAAAAATCTATACTTACGAGTATGGTTGAAAAGAAAAATAGAAGTTGGTGCAATACACTTAAAGGCCTCAATAATGACTGTAGTGGTTGAGGAGGATGAAGTTTGTTCCGATGGATGATATAAGGGAAAGGTTTTATGGTGGCATTGAACGAAGGAAGAGAGTTTGAGAGCGAGGTATAGGACTTTGTAGTGATTGGAGAGGGTAATATGGAGGTTTTTGAGGTCATTTGGAGAATTCCATCATTCACTAGAGATTTCGACTGAAAGTCCTTTGTCCCTTATTTGTTCGGCATCAACATCATCTGAAGCACCACATCCATTACCTCTATGGGTAGTGGCACCACCAATGATGACGATAGTGTGGCATTGATTCGGTGTGCATACTAGAGAGAGAAATAGAAGAAAGAGAAGAAAGGTGATGCCTTGCATGCTTTTATCAAAAGAGGATTTCAAAAAATAGGAGTTCACATAGGAACGGAAATGACTCACAGGGGATTATGAGGAATAGGAATAGAGGGTCTTTATACTCATTCCTCCATCCATGCCTTCACATTTTAGCTGAACTTTGAGAACACCCACTAATACCTATCAATGGAAGGGTCTCAAAGCCTAATGTACCTAAATTTTATTATCAGTCAATAATTTGCTCCCTCTTGTATGTACATTCCCCGTGGTAGCACTTAAACAATTTTCTTTGCATAGCGGATTCTAAGAAAACTACGGTAACGCACCTTGATGGATTCTATGGATTAGCAGTGGGGCGCTTGATTGTTATTTACTTTACTTTTCTTTTCTTTTTATATTCTTTTTAAAGGGCAATGATGAAGCCCTCTAAAAGCAGATTAAAAAGCTAATAATTATTTCTAGCTAACCTTTAATTTATTGAAATATTATTTGCCGTTAGATTTTGAAATTTATATTCACTTTTTTAGCTTCTAGGATTAGCTTCATTTCTTGCTTGTAATAGTAGGTTGGTCTTTCATTGTCCACTCTGAATTCAGCTCACGTTGGACCTCCAACCCACATCAAGAAATCCTAATCTAAGGAATAGAAATTTATACATGTTTCAATCAAAGCATTTGCCACTAGCCATGTTTTTGGGCTCAAGGCCAGCTCACCTAATTTAGTTTGGAGCAACTTAATCCCTCCAATTATTTATGACTAGAAATATGGGTGTAGTACGAGTTTGTTCATAATAGTAGAAGAAGAACCACTCTAGAGGAGCGAATTCGATAAGTAAAACACATTGTACACCACATCCTTTGCACTTGCTGCATCGCTCATCTTTATTGGTATGTATATGATACATTAAAAAAATATTAAATAGCTTTACAATATCTGGAAAAAAAATTACAACACCTTAGTTATAAATTAAGACACCCATTCTCAAAGCAAAAAAAAATTACGACATCCCAATTGTAATGACACCGTAGTTATAAAATTACGATACCCATTTAGAAAGTAAATATGTACATATTTTTTTAAAAAAAAAGCTATTAATGCATGTCAAGTCAAAATTTAACATGGCACCCCAGTTTTATCGTAGTTATAAAATTAAGATACTCATTAAGAAAATCAAAAAAATTATGACATCTCAGTTGTAAATTTACGACACCATAGTTATAAAATTACGACACCAATTCAGAAAACGTGTCTGTACACAAATTCCAAAAAAAAGTTGAACGGATATTAATGCACGTCAGATAGCTTTTTTTTTGAAATTTGCATACAAATATTTTTAAGTGAGTATCGTAATTTTATAACTACGGTGTCGTAAATTTACAACTGGGATGTTATAGTTTTTTTTTGTTACAGGCGGACGATTACACCACTCTAGCGCGAGTCAAACCTAAAAAATCAAGAGTGAAATTTGCTGCAAAATGATAGGGCAAGGGACACCAGACTGCCATACCCACTGGCTAGGATGGTGGGCAATAGTGGAAGCGACCTAATCAACCGCAGCATTGACTTCACGATAGATATGACGAATCTCAAAGGCACATGTAGCCTGAAAAGAGATGTCTTAATTTATAACTACGGTGTGGTAAGTTAAAAAATAGAATGTCGTAATTTTTTTTTTACTTTCTAAACAAATATCTTAATTTTATAAATATGATGTCGTAAGTTTAAAATTGAAATGTCATAATTTTTTTCTCTCAAAATGTTATAAAGCTGTTTTAATATTTTTTATGTGCATATAGACCAATAAGAAAGATGATGCAACCCATATAAAACTTACGGCACTGAATGGGATTTATAAAAAAAATTTCGTTTGATAAACACACATGCTGCTTAGCGAACAATTCAGAATATAAATAATTTATAATGGCCCTGGAGAAACATAAGCAATACGCCACCCACCCCCAACACCTGGCCCCCTGCCCGGCAAACAAGCTCACATGAAAGATGTTTCCATGTTCCAAAAGAGCGTTATCTTCAATAAAGTTGATTGTACTTAAAAGCTTGATGGGACTCTCACTAAACGCTAGACATCACAATTCTGTTATTGAGGCCAATTGGCAGCATATAAGCTTATGAAACAGTAAATTAAAGTGATGCTACAACAGACCATCCCATCTGAACGACCATAAAATCGAACATGAGGATAGATCATAACATCATCAAAAGTGATCAGGCAAGCACCATGGCATAAGCAAGGATGAACGGCACAACGGTTCAGGCTTTAACCATTATATTCCAAAATGTACAGTGAAGCCACCCTAGTGATTGGCTAGCAAATGAGATTGGCACCCATTCTTGCAGTCATCAGACACCCTAAGTTGTAATGCTTTAATAGAACAAAAGGCAACAAAATTTCAGCTTCCACTCCTGCACATTGAAAGTAGGATCATAATACCACATCTACTCTATAACCACAGGAACGCGCCCATAACCCAGTTTGTTATTTCAACTCAACTCAACTCAACTCATCTCATCTAAACCCTTTGTTATTTATTGGAACAATTTTTTAAACTGCTACGAGTTCAAGAACTTGGAATTTGGAGCCACCAAGATCTCAAGAAGTATGATCCAACAACATTCACACGAACGGAAGACACAAGATGCAACAACATACATCAATACAAAATTCCATCCAATTGTAGGTTAACTTTGGAACACCAGAGAGCAAGACATCAAATTTACTTTCCATTTTTCAATACAATATAATTTCGATTGCTTCACATTACCGAAGGTGATGCATGATAGCGTAAAGAAGAGTAGCATGGCAGCCATTTATTTCAGTGTCAAGGATGGAAGCAAAATATAAATATGCACATATGGTTTAAAGAAGCAAAATATAAATATGCCCTTATGGTTTAAGATTTTCTACACTTTAAACCTTTGAAGATTTTCTTACGGATATGTATCACCATTCAGTGAGATGTAGTAACCCCAGCAAGTTACAGACATGGAAGTTCAAGAGATAGATGAAGCCTACATAAGGATGACAACCAGATCTTCCCACAAAAATCCCACAAGCACAAGGACTGACAACCAGATTTTCCCACAAGTACCACACAACTTATCAAGCATGATTATTCACCGGTTCCAACGCCAGGTAGATGCAAGCCCATGTCAAAGATTCAGACCAAACAAAATAAAACAAGTTCCGAAGACCATATACCAAATTCAGAAACCCTGATCAACAAGATAATCACCAAGCCTCTCAACAACCATGTTGCACTGGCCAGGAGTCATTGGCTCATCATATATGCCAATGATCAGAGCGAGATTGGTTTTCTTGACAGTAACACCGCCAGAACCCTGAAAGATTTTTTTTCAAAAAAAGAAAAAGGGAGAAAGGTGAAACACCAATTAAATAATCCAAACAAACCCAATACAAACTATTTCTTGCTCCAAGTGTATGCGCATGAAAGCAAAGGAAAGGAATGGCCAGAAAGTTTTTAGTGTTAGCATGGATATGGTAAAACCAATTTCCACTAGAACTAAAGTGTGCTACTTGGTTGATAAATACAATAAATTAAGGAATTGTCCATGTCAAGAGGCTACATAAGCTAGAAATGGAAATGTGGCAGCCCCCGTTTATGCTGCCAATGGAATCATGCATCCACTTTTCAATTTTCAGAAAGTGAAAATCAAGTGATATATGGTCAATGAGTGCTTGTCTGCCACAAATCCATTCTAAGTCCAGTCATCGCTTTACGACAAAGGACAAATATATTCAGCATCTCAGCAGCTTCTATACATGTAGATCAATGATAAAGGGCTTCACTGATATTTTTCTCACAAAACCAATGGAGCTATGAACAAAAATTGTAGCCCTTTCACATGCTTCAATGCAAGTCAAGCATTTGTTTATGGCTTGCTAAAATTTGTTCAATCATGAATTATATTACATGCAAAGAAACTAATGTTCCAAACAAGTAGAATTCTACATCTAATTCTAAAAAAACAAGGACCAAAAATATATTACTGGTATTTCTCTTCTACTATAAATTAGAGGCGGGCACTGGGCCGTGCCTGGCACGGCACGGCCTAGGTCCGCCGGGCCGGCAAATTAACGGCACGTGGCCCATTTTGGCGGCCTGGCACATGGCCCATTTTGGCGGCCACGGGCAGCGCCGGGCCAGGCATGGCCCGAGCAATTTTTTTTACAAAATTGTTAGCTCAATCTTTTATTTTTTTAAAAATAACCGTGCCAAGCACGACCCCTGGTGATCATGTATAAAATTAAATAATATAAATTTTTAAGCAAAAGTTATTCAAAGGCCATTTTTAACTTTTTATACATTTAGTTGCATAAAAAATAGTTTTGAAAATAGTTTCTTATATGTAATTAGAGGTGATCATGCATGAAAAAAATGCAAATTTGACTCTCATATCTTTAGAATGAAAATAAAATTATCAATGTAAAAAAATATAATTATTAAAATAATTTAAGGGTTTAAATAATTTAATTTTAAGAATTTAATTTTTTAGCTATCATATTAATTAAATTTTATTAAAAAATTATCTCTATTTATCCTTACGAATCATTTTTTTAGTTTTATTTTTTTTTGATTATTCATACTATTCAACCATTAATCCATCTATTGGATCATTGAGCTACTAGTCCAATCTTCTAATTGTTGAAGTCTGCAGGTCTAGTTCTAACTATTATATGTAATTGACTATAATTTGTGAATCACATTTGCAGTAATACATCACTAGTATCTCTTTTTGGTTACAATTGCATTATTATATTTAAGGCGTGTGCTGCACATTTGAATGCATCCTCTTCAGCTTTTGTCTATTTATTCATAATTTAACACATCAGAAGGAAAAAAAAAAAAAAAAGGAACAAACCTACTAAGTTTAGAATCTTTAGATATTCTCATGAAGAATCAAATTTATAAGAAAGACTAGGTCGTCTAGTGCACTGTACGCATCATGAACGAGTCAACAAGAAAGTATGGTCTCTTGACATTAACCATGCTCTTGTTGAGCGAAACCAGCCAGAGAGCACATTAGGCCCAGGAATCACCTTATGGACTAGCCTGAGAATGACTTGCAAACACTGCACATCTGGTGCGTGCTTTGTACTGAAGATCGATACACAAAGTCTTTTTTAACATGAGAGAAGCTGAGATTGATGCTCTTGGAGCATAGAGTGTGCTTTAACAAGGCCTTTTGTATGGGCCTTATGTCTTCCTGAGGTTTGAATTGGTTTCACTTCTAATAATATAGGTTTCACTTCTAATAATGTATATTTTTTTAATTATTAAAGTGAGTCATCTCTATTTTTTTCTTCTTTCTTATTGTATTATGGAGGTCAGGCCTAACCCTCTTCCTTCATGTACCATTTTGATTTTAAATTAATAAACTGGTAGGGATCTATGCCAAATCCCCATTATTAAGGTGGCTTCATATCCCAATAATTTTTTAATTTATTTAAAAAATATTTTTTTAAAAAAATTATCAAGCCCTATGATTGGCCGTGCTGGCCCGGTGGGCCGGCATTCATGGGCCGACCCAGGCCCATCATGGGCCGTGCCGTGCCGGGCTCGAAAAAAGGATTTTTTGAGCCCGACATGGCCCGTTAAAACAGGCTGTGCCAGTACGGCCCGGTACTATAGCAGTACCGGGCCATGCCAGCACGGACCGTTGCCCATCTCAACTATAAATATGCTACAACCACACGCAGAAAAAAGATTCTTTCAATTTAGTTAACGTTGGTGTAACGCCCCAAGCCCACCCGCTAGCCCAATAACTTCATTTGTGGGCAAAAACTACGTGGCCCAAAAACTTGAATGGAAGTTAATGGATAGTAAGTGACTTGAATTATAAGCACATAATACATTCCTCTCCCATCCAATGTATGACTAAATGTGAGATATCACAATCTCCCCCACCTTATATGACGTCCTCATCACACGCCACAAGCTAGCCAAAACTACCCCGAATCGGATCATTGGTACCGCAAGGATGGCTCCACGCCATGGCAAGACTCCACTGTCTCATGGATAACCTTTCCTCGTGCCCACCAACTTTATCATACTCGAGTCGGCTCTAATACCATTTGTAACGCCCCATGCCCATCCGCTAGCCTAATTAACTTCGTTAGCAGGCCGGAACCATATAGCCCAAAAACTCAAGTGAAAGTTAATGGGTAGCAAGTGAACTTGAGTTATAAGCACATAATACATTGCTCTCCCATCCAATGTGGGACTAAATGTGAGGTATCACAGTTGGTTTCTTAATTTTCATGCAGCCAAGTAAATCAAGGTGCAAGGAACTTGTCATGGAAAACCACTTGACTTTTGTTTTGCATAATCCTTTGGTTTATTGTTTTTCATAAAAAGTCCCAAGACAACATGATTAGTTTTTCAAAATGAAAAAAAAGGTGCTTGCTAGTTGGAAAGGGAACCAGGAAATGTTGATGTTAATCTGCGCATAAGGTGGCTAAACCCATTAAAGAAGCTTTGATAATTTGTGACAAGGAAAACAGCAAGTTTAGATGATAATTAGCCAAAGTTCTAAAATGCAGGCATGATGTGCATTGGCCAGGGTGCTATAGGGTGCACATGCACTATGTAGAAATATATATGCCATTGGTATTATAGAAATATCTATAAACTAATGACATTTTTGCAAAAAGAAAAATAAGTAATAAAAATAATAAAAAAAGAATAAAAATAGGATTTTTTTTAGATTGTCCCAGTTATTTGATAACCTATTTAGTATGGTATAATTTATTAAATGAAAAAAAAATGATGAGCAATCAAGCATCAATACAACAAATCAAATGATGAACAATCAAGGTCTAAGCTACTGCATGGCATATAATTTAGGTCAAAGTACCTATACGTTACACTAAACGTGTAGTACTTAAGTTCCTAGTCTTCATAAAGATTTAAAAATCAATCCTTTTCTAGAAGTAATTTATCAGAGAATGATCATTATCAAAATCCATATGCACTAAGACCACATTTGCTGCTGCTTGGGCTTGTTCTTGAACTAGCAGCTCTCCATGCAAATAGGTGGCATATGGGAACCATACAGGACCACTAAGGTGAGGCCACCAAGCTGCAATCACATTTATGGACTCATATGTGGCTGTCTTGACTGCTGTTAAGATAACCAAGTTTAGACATAGATGTCAAAGCAGCATTTAATACAGTCAATAAGTACCGTATTGACACAATCTACAGAATCATCATTATGCCAGATTCCAATACGTAATAGGGAAAAAGAAGAAAATAGATGGGAAGTAGAGCTCCATGGAGCAGCGGACCACAACAACCACATCAATTAAACTAGCTATGAAAATACAAATGCTAAAGGCATGAGAAAAAAAAAAAAATGGAAGTGCAGAGTAGAAACAAGCTAGTTGTAGAGAAGTTGGGAAATATTGAGTCCATAAATTTTTCCCAATAATAAATTGCTTTTGGATATCAAGAATTTCAAAAAATAGGAAAATGCAGGTTAGCAAAGTATAGGGACAAAAAGGTGGTTGCTTCTGGGTTTGTAGGTGTATAAAGCTCTCTATCTCAATCAAAGCAGCTCTAGGAGTTCTCTTGCTCGTCAATTCACCCCTTCACCTTCCTATCACTAGAACATAATTTAGTAACCATTACCTAGCATTTGATTGGGACTATCTTTTGAATTCCAAGATTTGAATTGCACCAAGTCTATGGGAGTTGATTTTTTTTTAAAAAAAAACACAGATATCCCTACTGAATGCATTGTCATCCTGACACTCTCAAATGGTTTTTGCATTATATTTTTTTTAGTGAAAGTGGATTGGATAATATCCACTAGTCATTTTTGTAACTGAATCTATTTGAATATGAATACTAATTTGCGCATCTGGCTAATATCCGTATTTGTATCCATATCATTCAAAGAAAAATAAATATGAATATGGGCATGCAATTATCTAATTTATATCCAAATATCAAAATTTGCTTGTAATCCTATTTAATCTTACATGGTACTCATAAACTTTTAAAGAAAACAAGTGATCATATTAACATGATATTAACACAATTAACATGATATTAACACGATTTACCTTTTCGTAAGTGATATCTTTGATTAGGTAGTTGTAAAGTCCAACCTTTCAACTTACAACATACTTTCAATATGTGATTGTATCCACATCCATTTAAAAATATATATGAACTTTTTATATCCGACTAATATCACATCGGTATTCTCAAAACAAAAATGGACATGGATATGGATACATTAATATCCCATCCATATCCAATCCATTTTCAGCTCTAATTTGTTGGGCTCTTTTAAGCTTTCAATGGTCATTTTATAAATCATGTACGACCAAACGTATGATCATCATAACTGTTGGGCAAAGTTACAGTCTTAGATATGGCGGCTTGTTCTCAATTATGCTTTTGTCTGAAAGATAATATGCTTGTTGCTCCTTAACTCTCATTACAATAAATACAAATGGGCACTTCATATATGTATGCCCATAAAGAAAAAAGTTGAAATTACATGCTGATAGTTAGTTGCCATATCAGCTGCAGTCGCTACTGCTCCCTTTTACGGCCTTCAAGCCCCTATATCTTAGTTATATCATAATTGCCTTGGGCATATGAAGCTTCAGCAACAAGAACGATGTGATTAAAAAATGGGACAGGGAATTGAATACAATTTGATCCGATCAAGATCTTGATATTGGGAAACTAAATATCAATTCATGTTATTTATTCTTTACACAGTATTTTTTTATTCTGGAATCTTCTAGGAATAAAATTTAATTTCCTAATGGGGAAGAGATGATAATTTGGCTCTATTCATGGTCTGAGATTGGAGTGAACTGTGACCAACTAGAACAGTCATTTGAGGTCCACCTGCTGTTAAAAGGTACAATATCGTCCAGGTAACTTAAATCAAGTCAAGATTCTATGGATTTAAAAAAAGCCTCAATGCAACCACTCAGAAGGAACATTTTGCGGTAAATTTTACAAAAAAGAAAATCTTTTTAACGTTTTCAGAAGATCTTGGAATGATTTGGTAGTTTGGTTGGATCTACATTAAGAATAACAACAATTCGACCGCCTAAACATAAATTTAATTCCATCTCACATCATCAAAGAACTGGTAATATTAGTTCTTTATGTAAAAAGCAGATAAATGGCAGTCCCAATATAACCAGGAAAAGACAGTTTGATTTCACCTCTTGTCAAAGGAAGAAAGACTTGTTTATGGCTTTATGCACAAATCAGCATAAATCAGTGAAAATAGTCATTGTCTTGGTCAGATGATATGTTGCTCTTTTTTACCTTCCATACATGTGAATTTCTTTTAAGCCCTCTTTTAATTCAAAATTCAATATGTATTGCATTTTGAATCACTTATAAATATGATCTCATCAAGAAAAATCCCTTTCACAACAAAGCAACAAGATGCTTATTGCCAAAAATATGGACTCGTGATATATATCTAGAGCAACAAGCAAACAAATGCGAATCATGATCAGACATATTTATTCTAAAATGTAATATATGAAAGGTTTTAAATCTCATGGGATAGAAGAATTTCAATTTTTTCATGCGATCCAGTCAGGTGTCTCAGTACTTACTTGGGATGCTTTTTTTTTTAAAAAAAAAAAAGATATTAGTAAAGCTTTAGTGTTTTATTCAATTTTTAAATATATTTGAACTTTAAAATTATATCTTTATGATAAATTGGATCTATTTAAAATTAACACTATAATGTATTGTGACCGAGACAGGATGGGATAGAACGGTCAAGATCAATCCTAAAATCTCTCTGGAATGAAATATCTCGGCCCCTATCCTCTTGAGGCTTGAATCATTGGATCCATGTAATCTTATGAGTGGATGCAGCCTGATGTTGGAAATATATTAGGTAAACATGGTCCCTCATATATAGGTAGTTGGGAAAAGGCTTTATGAGTTGAGTTGAGTGGATGGTCCCTCATATATATAGCCTAACTCAAGGTTCACCGTACAGGAATTGATACTGTTTTGATATCAACCCGGTATGGTATGGTATGGTCTTAGGCATACCGTATTATTTCGGTATTGTTTTGGAGGTTGTATGAGATGGTTTTGGCTACACACCATTTTGAAATGGCAAACCATCCTGATTCTCCATCGGACCACAATAACCAACATAAACAACCCAAGCACTATCAAGTCATGTGGCTAAAATGATCTAGTCATGTTGCTTTATACCCATACTTGTAATTTGATCTTTTTCCCTTTTTTGGCCAAGGAGGTGTCAGGACATTTCACATTATAATCAAACAAGTGCAAAATTGTATATTTTCATTTTTTCCCTGAATTTTACATAGTTCTAATTTTCTATCTTTCTATATATTTATAAATTTTATTTTTAAAATATCAAATGCATATGCACCCCAATATGCACCAACATGCCACATATGAGCTATACAATATGCCATACAATAAACCAGCTACCTATATATCCCCATAGCTAATGTTGCCAAGATCAAGGTCTAGCCAAACATCATAAGAAGAGTTGTGATCAAATTAGGGCAACATATGGTAACATTCTTTTCTGGTTTCTTCCCCCACAAAAATTATAAATGTGGAATTTGGAAAAGTGAGTCAATTCAACTTAAGCAGGGAAATGGATCTAGATTTTAACAAATGGCTAAAAAGATCCATTGCTTTTAGCTCCACGAAGTCCAAAGTTTCTTTTTTTTATTTTTCTGTGAGATCCCTAGTGGATTTGTTAATTTTGTGTGCTCAAAGTATATTAGTGATGAATAAGTAATTCTAACAGCAATATAGTCAAATGAATGATAGAAAACTGACTACCATATTATTTAATACAGAAAGAACAAGACGGACGGGTCATGTGATTCAAAGGATTGTATGATCCATGGAATAGATCTAGAAAATCCCAACCATCCCAACCCAAGGATAAGATGCAGATTATTTAAAATCATTTTGTACCCCTATCTTATGCTCCAAATTATGTACTATAACATTTCAACAACAATCTCATCAACAACATTTTAGAATGCCAGAATCTTAGGATTTTGATTTGCATTGGAAGCTCAGTTGTCGTAAACTAATGAGATGTAATCTTTGAGTAAGAATTTGGATAATATAGGAAAATGGTTGGGCTAAGTTCAACTAATTTGCGATTAAGACTTTGTTGTTATTGACGGTTGGGCTTAGTAGCATCAATACTGAGAAGGTGTAGGGCTCATATAAAACTTCAGATAAAATCTGCAAAAAAGAAAAATGATGATGATATCTGCTGCAGAGTTTTGGCTTTGCAATGAGAAATGGCAATGACCAAGTAAAATTGTCAAAGGATTTGAATATTTTACCCAAAAACAACCTTTGTAGTAATGTCAAAAGTAACCTGCATTGTCATAACCATGATGTGCCGTATCGATGCTGATGCATACCACTCTGTATCGAGTATACCATACACATCGATACTGAATGGAGACTCAATATGGGGTGTGTCGAGTTTTGGTATGATGAAATGACCTACGCACCATGTATATTGATACTGTACCAGTATGGCACCAGTAAGGGATTCAATATGAAAATAGTAAACCTTGGTCATGATCATTTGTTGAAGGAATGGCAAGAAGAGGATCCATTTTTCATGATTTAGCAAGTTCCCTAATATGCCTCATTGAACAACAAATTCAAAATACCAAATGCAATGGCTGAAAGTGACTTTCTTCATGATTCAATGGTCTAGCAATGCCACATAGTTCTCCTCCATCGTATACATTAATAGAATTCACCATGTGCAACATTGCCACTCCTTAACACCTTATGCACAGAGTTGAATGCAAGATCTAATTTAGAAATAAAAAATTTGAGCTAAGCAAACTAGAGTCTCACAAATGGAAGCACTCATCATGGAATTTCAGTTTAATAGTAAACAAGAAGATGCAACCTCTTAGTTGGCTGGATTCTTCTTCTTTGCTGATTAATGTGTTACAATTTGATCTGAAACCGTTTGTTGTGGTAAATGATAGTATGACTCTGAAATTGAGGGCAAGGAAATTAAAAGGGAGAGCCATCTGGGGTAAAAAAGAAGGAAAGAGGCCCAAAATGAGAACGAAAGCTCAAAATCTTTTTGAAGTTCAAAAGGAAAACCAGACAGTTTTAGAAGTCCCAAAGGTAGACCAAGAGGTGATCCCAAGAGATTATTAGCGAGAGAAGGGAGGGATAGGTGGAAGTGTGTGTTTAGACGGCAAATATAGAGAGAAGGTGGCACGGCTTCCTCTCTGTTTCTCTCTCCCTCTTTTCCCCTATAGCCTGAGTCCTGCCTTACAAGCCCACAACCGAAAAAGCTAATAACGAGACATCTTAAATCGTCACATTGTTTTTACTAATTAAAACCCTCAAATTGAAAAACTAGATCATTTAATATCCAATGTACTAATAAAAGAGCACTGAAACTGAAAATTAAAGGCATAAATAGTAGAAATAAAAGCTTAAATCAACAATCTCAGTATTCAACAATCTGCAAAACACATCTACATATTCAAAGATAAAGACTTTGAACCAGGTGCTAAATGTACGCTAAGGTGTGGCATATCCAAAGTTCAAGAGAGTCATACAGGTTTGAGACCTTAGGCTACATAAGTTCTCAGGTTCCTAAGTCATTTGGGTCGGCTTGTGACTCAAGAATAGAGAGCATGTGAGTCATGGGTGTATATGGGCTCGGGTTTGAGTGCTTTCTTGCATGGCTTAGAAGGGAGTTTTTTTGAGAGAATGTTTAATAACCTAATTGTAGGTTATGAAACTGGATCCAGAGGGATTGGGCTCAGGTTTCTGGATAGACTGCCATATTTTAGGGAGTTTGTTAAGGAGTTAGTTACAGGTTGGTGCGGATAAGTCTTATCATCCAAGATGGATAGTTATTTAAGGCTCTCTTTGAATGTAACCGGATAGCTGAGACCTCAGAAAAATAAAGGCATTATCTTTTTCTTCTATATCCATCTATTTTTCTTCTCCTCTATCTTTCCTCACGCGCCTGATCTTGGCGGAAGCTGCGCAACAAGTGCTATCAGAGCTTCAGAGAGATGCTTGGAAAGAGGAAGAGAAATCAGATCAAGTCCCGGTGCAACCCCGTACGAAATCAAAAGGACGGAGCAATTTTGTGAAGGAATTCACCCTTGGGACGAGTTCGTGGAGACTTAAGGAAGCCTTGTGACATCGGATCCGTGAAGGACAATTTCTCCAAAGAAGACGTCCTGATGGAAGCCGAGGAGACGCCCACGATTTCTTTCGTCAGGAGACACGTTCCAACATTGAAGACGTGAAGCAGTTGCTTCCGTGATCCACCGCATGGAGGTTTTTTGGAAGAGCATTAATTCCACCAAGGCCAAGGCTTTGGTCAACGGCTTTGGTGAGGAAGAAAACTGACAAAAGTTTTTTCTCCCAGCATTAATTCCACGAAGAGGAGGTGTTCCAGCATTAAGACGTGAGGAAGCGAGCATTCAATTCCAGCATTAATTCCAGGTTAAAGTTCCACGGTCAACGGTGAGTCCCTCTTTACGGAAGCCTTGGTACGTTGAGGGAGCCGTTTAACGTGGAGTCAATTTCTTGAAAGGGCTGCAAGAGAGGATTTCAACCAGGATTTCACCTCTAGGTATTTTTTTTAATTCATCTCTGTGATTACTGTTTGTGGCTTGATCAACCATGAGTAGTGAAAGCAAAATTGAGTTTGAAAAATTTAATGAAAAGAAAGTTTCTCTATGTGGAAGGTGAGGGTTGAGGATTTACTAGTGCAGAATTTTCTTGATGTTGCTGAGGAGTCACATCCTATGATAGGCATCCGCATTACACTACATAAGCCAAAGAGGGCCATTCGGCACCTAGAGTGATATAGGTTGGCGAGACCATGTCATATGCATTGGTGGCTGCCAGTGGAGGACCAGTTACCTACCAGAAGGCAATGACAAGCCAGAATAGAGATAGGTGGGTCCGGCAATGGCAAAAAAAATGCAGTCCCTGCAGAAGAATCAAACTTGGCGGTTGGTGTCACTACCAAATGGAAAGAAGCCCATTGGTTGTAAATGGGTATTTCAGTGCAAAGGAGCCATAGAGAAGGAGAAGTTCAGATATAAGGCCAGGTTAGTGGCCAAAGAATTTTCTTAGAAAGAAAGCATTGACTACAATGAAATGTTCTCTCCAGTGGTACGACACACATCTATCAGGATGTTGCTGAGCATTGTAGCAGTCCAGAATTTGGAACTGGGGTAGATGGATGTCAGGACGGCCTTCCTTCATGGGGATTTGAAGGAGGAGATTTATATGGAGCAGCCAGAGGGATTCATAGAACCGGAGTCAGAAAGAAAGGTATATCGTTTGCAGAGATCCTTATATGGTTTGAAGCAGTCACCGCATCAGTAGTATATGCGGTTTGATACCTTTGTGAGGAGCATCGGCATGTCTAGATGTGAGTATGATCCCTGTGTTTATTTCTGAATTTTAGAAGATAATTCCAGTTATACTTGCATTTGTATGTGGATGATATGATAATTGCATGCAGAAGTAAAACTATTATGGAGGATCTAAAGGCAACATTGTCAGCTGAGTTTGAAATGAAGGATTTAGGTCCTGCTATACGGATTTTGGGGATAAAAATTTTCAGGAATAGACACAGGAGGTTGCTTCATTTATCTCAGAGGACTTCTATTAGAAGGATCTTGGAGAGGAACAGTATGGATAGTACAAAGCCAACCGCATTATCATTGACCGGTCACATTAAGCTCTCCAAGACTATGTCACCAAGTTTTGAGATAGAGATCGAGGAGATGTCCAGAGTACCTTATGCTTCAGGAGTTGGCAGCCTCATGTATGCTATGGTATGTTGTAGGCCTGACCTTGCATATGCTGTTAGCCAAGTTAGCAGATTCATGGCTAGTCCGGGTAAAGCACATTGGAGAGCTCTGAAAGGGATCTTCAAATATCTTGTTGGCACAGTCAGTGTTGGTATATGCTATGGATATAGTAGCATGGAGGATGACACTAGACTGACCATGGAGGCTCAGGATCGGGTAACAGGTTTTGTTGATGCTAACTATGAAGGTGATTTGGACACCAGGAGGTCGACGACAGAGTATGTCTTTTTGTTAAATGGTGGTCCAATATCATGGAGATCAAGTCTGCAGTCAGTGACGGTTTTGTCTACTACAGAGTCAGAGTATATTGGTATTTTAGAGGCTGCAAAGGAAGTTGTGGCTGAAAGGACTTGCACTGGAGATGGGGATAGCACAAAAGGTGATCTGGATATTTTTTGATAGCCAGAGTGCTTTATGTTTGGTCCAGAATCCAGTCTATCATGCTAGGACCAAGCATATTGACATCAGATACATATGATCAGGGAGCTTGTGGAGGATGGTGAGTTAGAGCTTGTGAAAGTATTTACCAAAGATAACGCAGCGGATGCACTCACTAAGGTACTACCTCGGGATAGCTTCTTCAGATGTGGAGCACTTATGGGATTGATGGACCAGATGGAGCTTACTGTAACTTTGATGCACCAAGGTGAAGATTGTAAGCTAAGGTGTTGCACATCCAAAGTTCAGGAGAGTCACACAGGTTTGAGAGCTTAGGCTACATAAGTTCTTAGGTTCCTAAGTCATTTGGGTCGGCTTGTGACCCAAGAATAAAGAGCATGTGAGTCATGGGTGTACATGAGCTCGGGTTTGAGTGCTTTCTAGCATGGCTTAGAAGAAAGTTTTTTTTGAGAGAATGTTTAATAACCTAATTGTAGGTTATGGAACTGGGTCCAGAGGGATTGGGCTCAGGTTTCTGGATAGACTTTCATATTTTAGGGAGTTTGTTAGGGAGTTGGTTATAGACTGGTGTGGATAAGTCTTATCATCCAAGATGGATGATTACTTTGAATGTAATCGGATAGCTAAGACCTCAGAAAAATAAAGGCATTCTCTTTTTCTTCTATATCCATCGATTCTTCTTCTCCTCAATCTTTCCTCACGCGCCTGATCTCGGCGGAAGCTGCGCAACACTAAAGTCTTTTTTTCTTCTTTGCACAAGATATTTTCATTCTGCCTAAAACAAAGGTCAAGATAACTGTGATTCCCTGTTGACAGTGAAGTCACCTACCGCTTTGATATATGCAAATGGAGGGTTTACTGCTTAAATGTCGGCAGAAATTTCAGTGACCTGCAGGAAGCCCCACCTCACTTAGGATTATAAAAAGAGGAATCAATTTTATGAGAATAGGATACAATTTTTTCTATGAGAAAAACTTTGACAATTTTATTGGGCATACATTAAGTAGTATCACCATATGATTGTCAAAACCAAAGTTTTAAATTCCGTGGAATGGGTGCCCCAACTTTGTGCCAACTTTTATATAGAACGAGATGTCCCATCATTCCATCCTATTCTTATGGTTGTTCCAGTGAAGCATCTTACTAGGTGCCCCCATCTTTTTTCCTTTATTTTCTTTCTTACTTTATTTATTCATTTTCTTTTTTTTCTTTTCTTTCTTCCTTCTTTTCTTTTCTTCCTTCTTTTCTTCTTTTCTTCCTTCTTTTCTATAGGAGATGTCCCACCTTCCATCCTATCCTCATGGTTGTTCCATTAAAGCCTAGGTGCACCATTGTTCTTTCCATCTTTCCTTTATTTCTTATTCCTTACTTTATTTATTTCTTTTCTTTCTTTCCTTTCTTTATTTTCTTTTATCCTTTTTATTTCCCTTCTTCTTTTCTTGTTCTTCTTTCTCCTTTCCTTTTTTTTTTTCTTCTTCTTCCTTACTTTTTTTTTTCTTTTCTTTTTCTTTCTTTTTCTTTCTTTTCATTCTTTCCTTCCTTCCTTTCTTTTTTTCCTATTATTTCTTTCTTTTCTTCTTTCCTTTTCTTCTCCTATGTGGATGGGTTTCAAAATTCCACCCTTCTCCTAGTCCTATTTTCCTACAAGAACGCAGTGGGGCAATCACGACACCACCATCCACTAGGACTTAAAACCTTGGACAAGAGCAGTCCTATATTGTGACACACTAAAACCTAGAAAGAAAAAAAAGGAAGGGAGATCATGAAAAAGAAACAAATAATGTAAAAAGAAATAAAGAAAAGAATTAGGGCTACTGAGACACCAATGAGGCAGGACAATGAAGTGTTCCATTCGATGAAAAAACCAGGACACAAGGATACCGATCCCATGGAATTTAAAACTTTGGTATTTACGTTGTCCTCTCTACCGCTTCATTATCACTCATATGAGAGCAAGAATGTAGGCTGGAAATTCTTCTCACTAGATGTTCGTCTGCAGTAGCCAGGCAGCCCAGGTTTCAATCCCTATTTTTGTTCTTCACATGATGGGTTCTAAGCATAAATCTATTAGCAGTTCATTTATAGAAAATGATAGCTTGATATCTTCACATGTTTTTAAACCACGAGTTCATTCTTTTAGTCAAATTAAAGTTTAAAATACCATAGAACTACACCTAGCAAAAAACAAACTAACTAGTGAGCTTAAGATCATCAACAGAGAGTATTTCAAGTATGAGGTATCTGATGGTTCCTAAATAACTGAAAAAATGGATTGGATTATTCTTAAAGCATGATTTCTATAATGCAATTAAGACTAATCTAAGATCAGTTGCACTAAAGCATTGATTGAATAGCACACGTGAATTTCATAAACCTTAAAGCGCCACTACTTTAACTCTCAAAGATCCACACAAACATCACAACTCCTGGGCATTACTAGAAAAAATGTAAATGTAAATAGATAACACACATGGAGTCCTAACCTTCTTCCCCCGAATAACAGCTCCTGGCTCACCCTGGATCACCATGTACTTTGTACCACCAAGGTATAAACCAGTTGGTGCAAGGGATCCAGGTTCAGCAAAGTCATTCATAATGGAAGTAATTTCTTCAGGTTTGAGCTGCATCACAAAGAAGTAATAGAACTTGTAAGAAACAAGAAACAGAGCTATACAGATAGCAGAACCGTAAAGATAAAATTTGCATGTGAACCTGAACAAATCATCTCATTGTTTGCATATCTATAAGATGAACTATTTTGTAAAATTACAAGAGCTATTTTTTTATATTAGGTGTCTTGCTAACCAGTTTTTAACCAAATGGTATCAGCCTCCCCTTGTACCAGTTGATTACATATGCAAACCAATTGACATGGTTGAAGTTGCAAACTAATTCAAAATTTAAATCATTAATCAACATGGTTTTTTTTAAAAAGAGGTTAAATCACTTCATAAAACAAAAATAAGTGGTACTTAAGTTGAAGTTGCAGTCCACATAAAAGGTGCTTGCTGTGAATCTCTTCTTTTCCGTTGTTAATTAATACATGTATTGCATTATAAACTAATTAAATAATCCTTGTATTGCATGAAAGATAAAATGACCCAGACAATGACAGCAAATGCAAAAGAAAACACAAACACACACACACATGCTACCTAGTGGGCTAAATAGACAACCTATATTACAAAATCTCTAAGCAAAGCTGCAATAAGAAGCATCTACTACACAGCAGCTAGATACTATTTGAAAAATCCTATCATAACATATTAGCAAACATTCATGTTACAGATTCTCAATAACAGCATTTGGGAGCACAAAATAAAAGCCCCTGCTTACATAAAGAGACTTCTAAAAGCATAATTGAATGCTATGAATAGATCCATGCTGAAGCAATCAGTAAGCTTCGAAACAAAGGATGTGGGTATGTAGTGCTCAAATGAAGAAACATAACAAGAAATTTCAACAATGCAAGTAGAAACCTGTAATTATGCATATATGAATAGTTCCATGCTGAAGCAACCAGTAGACTTCGAAACAAAGGATGTGGGTATGTAGTGCTCAAATGAAGAAACATAACAAGAAATTTCAACAATGCAAGTAGAAACCTGTAATTATGCATACATGAATAGATCCATGCTGAAGCAATCAGTAAGCTTCGAAACAAAGGATATGGATATGTAGTGCTCAAATGAACAAGAAATTTCAACAATGCAAGTAGAAACCCGCAATTATGCATATATACACGTAGTGGACGGATAGATCCATAACCAATTTATGTCCAACCATATTCAGCATCCCAGCATTATAATTACAAAGTGACTGATGCAACCAAAATAAAATTTACTAGCAGCAATGAATATTAAAATTTCCCTTCAAAAGCAAGCATCCAGATCAGCCTCAGAAATATGAAAGTTATAATTATATGCTAACAGACACCACCACCATGGAAGATTTTCCAAGATCCGTTACATAATCTTGATGTCAAAATTTTGGCGTCCAAAAACCTGATGATTATGATGGTTAATACAGCAATCTAGAAATAACAAGAACAACAAATAAACCTGAAATTCAATATAACATCTGGCAAAATGTGACTGTTTGAGCATAAAAAACAACTGATTATTCAACCCTGAGCCCTGCTATAATACATCGCACAAGAAAAATAAGCAGCTGTTCAACAAACAACAAAAGATAATTTCTTAAAGCTTTCCAACCCATCAAGTTAAAGATCAACATCATAAAAGCATTCCAAGAAACTCGAAAACAGCCTGCAATGAAACCAAAAATAATAAATTATACATCAAAAAGAAGAGAACGGACGATCTCGATCTCGATCTCATACCAACCACTCAGCTCAAGAATCATCTCCCCCTTCTTCACCAAACTCAATAAATTAAAGGAAAATAAACCACATCATTGAAATCAGCACATCAGATCTTTCATGTATAGATCAAGAAACGATTAAAAAGAAAGGGGCGAAAAAGAGTAATTCAAACAAATCAAGAAAGGGGATTGGGGAAGGGAGGCGATTCGAATCAAATCCCATAAATGAAAGTAAGATTTGGCTTAGGGAGATGGGGATACCTGGGGAAAGTGGGCGCTCTGCGACCAGACGCTGCCGTCGTGGCCTACAATGGCAGCGGAAGTGAGGCACTGGCCGTCGATCTCGCAAATCAAATGATCGTCGACGTACGTTTGCCACGACATCTTCTCCTGCTGCTGCTGCCGCTATTCCGCTCACGCCCTCTTTGCTTCTCGTCGGCGAGGGTTCTCTCGCTCCCAGACGTCGGCTTTTATAGCCCCCAGGAGAGGCGATTGGAGTAATAGCGTTGAACCGAAGCAGTCAAAAAAGAATAGATGTCAAAGATTTTTTTGAAAAGAAATAGATATTAGATGGAAAACGGACCGCGGAGTGGATCTCGCCTTAAAATGGGCTGCGACCGCTGCGGTCGGGACGCGCAATCTACGGTAGTTTCTCATCTCTTTTTTTCTTTTTTTTTTTTTTTTTCTCCTATTTTTTTTGAAAAGAGATATTCTTCAGACTAAACGCTCTTTTTCTAAACATAAAGTACATTATTTTATTTTTTTTAAGTATAACAATGCATTAAGAGCGTTGCTACAATAGGCTTTTAAAAGTGTACAATTAAAGCACATTATTTTATTTTTTAAGTACAATAATACATTATCAGTATTACTAAATTAGGAGTTTAGAATTGTGATGTTTTTTCCATCATGCTTCCTCCTTATGTGAGGGGTGCATAATTAATGAGAAGTCTAAAAACATAAGGCATTAGCGATGTTAAAAGCATAAAATGGTGCATTGAATAGATAGGATTGAAAATTGGTTTTTTTTAAAAAAAAATCTAAAGAAATAGTAACTAAACCATTTTTTTATAGCTCGGGCTATTTATCTTAAGTATTTATTTGAACACAAGTTCCTTTTATTTACATTACAAGAATGTTATTTGATCCAATAAAGCAAAGTTTTAAACTTGGATCAATCAAATTTACTAGGGATGTTAGATTTCTATCCATCCAATTTCTACTCTATATTAAGAATAAATATTTGTTTGACAAGTAAGAATATTTTTTTCCCTTTTGTATAGGCGAGTGGGCTATAAAATATAATATGATTTGAAAGTGCAGAAACTGACGTGCATAAGTGAGCCATGCTTCTTAAATCTCTAGTTAGGGATAGAAAATATAAGTTGTTTCGAGGCTTATGAGAACTCCCTTTGAATGCAAGGTTGAGTATGATTCATCCATTTAAGATAAATAGCTGCCATAGGAAAAAACTTATCTTTATCAACCTAATGCTTATTAACATTATATGAAACACATTCTTGCTACTTAATTCTTGTTTTAAAAACTATTAAATGATGAAAAAGAGCTTCTCTTTATCAAACCAATGCTTATTAATACTATATGACACTCATTCTTACTTTTAATCATTATTTTTAAAACCAATTGGATCGTGATATGTTTTTAAGAAATAAAATTTTAAATTCTTATTATTCTATAAATAGCTTAATGGTGCAGATAATAAATACTAATGAATTTTTGATCGGCTTAACTCTCTATCATTTGAATTGTGCTTGGCTTCATTATCTTTGCATTAGATATACTTGGCCTTGAACATAATACAGACAACCCTTTCTATGTTAATTTGTAGAGAAGTCTGCGAAGCTTAATTTAATTTTTAAAACAAATCAATAATCCATCAAGCATTAGTCACTTACATAACTTCATCTAAGATAACTTGGCTTGCCACCGTGATAAAAGTTTTAACATTTTCAACAATTCCAAGCATTTTCAAATAACTCACCATGTGATCATTCTCTGTCAACACCCCTCACCCTAGGCACCAATAAAATCTCGATAATTTATAAAAATCGGATAAAGTTCTACTAATCTTTATGTTGTACACCATAAAGTATTAGCGAACCCCATCTAATTGGCATAAATCATCAGCTCAAAATTCATCCTGATAAAAACTTTTTCTTTAACCTGCTCAAATAAAAATTTTCTGTATCATCCTCAAGCAGTTTATAAAATCACATTCATAATTGATACATAAGTCTCAATGATACATAGATTATACTCATAATCTTCTTCAGAATAAAAATCATTATCTCATTTCATGTGGATCCATGATACATCATAAAGTTTCAACTGTATATACACACATGCACAAATACATACATGACTCCCATTTTTATATACAAATAAGTCTTTAGATAACTTTACATCCATTTTATGTTTTTCAAACTAATAAATATTACCAACTTATACAAATGCCAATCCCATTCTGACACCAAAGCTAAGGCCAATAGGCCAATAGCCTAGTCCTACCAATCAGCTCACTAATCTGCAACAAAATATCAACCATAGAGGGATGAGATCGAAGTCTCAATGACTGGATAACCATCTAACCATGAAAAACATGAGAACAAAAATCATCATTTTAACATATTAACTCTGCATAGAATGAATGCAATAAAGTACACCTTTGTACCATATATTAGAAAATACAATAGATAACATATGCTTCAAATAATAATTCAATCATAGTAGTGTATCAATTATATTTTTTCCACTGAAAAAGAAACCATTTGTATGAAAACCAAATGTACTGTATTTCTTTTAAAGCATGTATTTCTTTTAATAGCCCGGCCCTTTTTGTTCATTTTCTTTTTAATCCCACTGGGATGTAGTTTTGCCCACTGGCCTTTTTGAAACACCATGCTTTTAAAAACCTTTCCTACTGGGAATGTAAACCATTTATATATAAAAATCCATAAATGATGCATTGCTTTATAAAACATGAAATCTCTTTTCAAATCATTTTTTCACTGAAAAAATAAGTCATTCGTATACACCCCATGTATGATGCATTGCTTTATAAAACACAAAAATATTTTTTATGCAGTCCAAACTTTCTTTACTCATTTCTTTGATCCCCACTAGGATCTACTGTACCGACTGGCATTTCTTTTAAAACTCATCCCTACTGGGATATTGCTTGCCCACCATCATCTCTTTTATAAACTCATCCTCACTGGGACATGCTTAGCCCACCAGGCCCTTTATAAAACACATTGCATGCTATTCAAATCTTGGTGACCGGCATTTCTTTTTTTTTTTTTTTTTTTTGAAAATACCTTCCTATTGGGAATATAATTGGCCTATTGGCCTTTTTAAAACCAATGCAAGTTTTTTCAAAACTTTATGATGCTGGGTTGTGTATGATGCCTCCGAGATGCTACCCTACGTCGTCCTTCTGTAGATGTACTCTCATCGGATGTGTGAACTGGTAATAGGATCTTCGTACAAATAGCACCCCTTATCCATGCGGTTCACCTGGCAATGTGCTCTTTTTGTCCCTTGACCCTAGGACCTCAGGTTTTTTCTCTGCCTTCACGGGCTATATAATAACCAGCTTTACTGAGCTATGATACTTGCCCCCATGGGCTGCTTACAACCTGCCCCACTGGGCTTGGTTCAGCTGATACTTACCCTTGACCATGGGATCATCATACTATCGCAAGGAGGTGCCGCTATATCTGTAGTGTGCAATACTCATGCTATGGCATGGCCTAAAGGATGATCAGTCTTATAGCTGCTCGAATGCTTTGTATGATATATGCATCAAAACATATTCTTTTTAATATTTTACCATGCATATATGCCATGTATGCATATGAAACTCATGCGTCAAAACTCAGTTTCAATTCTTTCGCTTTAAACATATGCTCAACTCATGCTTTAAAAACATGCTGAATACCCATGCTTTAAACACATGCTCAAAACTCATGCTATAAAAACTCAAGCTTGAAACTCATGCTATAAAACTCGTGCCCAAAACTCATGCTTTGAACCTATGTTCAAGAATCATGCTTTAAAAACTTAGGCTTTAAACTCATATTTTACTTTATAATGTACTTTACATTTATACCATGTATAATATACATATATACATGCCCATGCATGCTTCTCAATTTAGATCATCTCTGAACCTCCTGTTATACTTTAACTCAAGCTATAGCTCATGTTTTGCTTTCAACAGGCTATAAACATTTCCTTTTTCTTAAAACTCATGCTTTAAATTATACTTTAAATTCAGTTATGCTTTACATATAATATGCTCCAAGCTTTCTTTAAGTCACACCTTAAGCTTATACCATGCTTTACATATAATATGCCTATTGGCTTTCTTTAATTTCTTCCTTGCACTCAGGCTTTCTTTCAATCATGTCTTATACTCAGGCTTTTAAATTTATACTTTAATTCATACATGACAACTCATGACGTAAACTCATGCATATAAACTCGTATTTAAAGCTTATGCTTTAACTCATATCATGCTTTACATATATCATGAACTCATGCTTTCTTTAAATCATGCCATAACTCATGTCATGCTTTACAAATGATATACATCCATACTTTCTTTAAATCAGGCTTTAACTCATGTCAGGCTGTAAATATATAATATGCAACTAGACCTTTCTTTTCTTTTTCACATCATATACTTTTTCTATGAAACTTATTGTTGGCGCCGAGTCACCTTCCCTGAACACTAGGGAAACAGGTCCTCCTCGCCGGACTCCTGCAAGAAAAGTCTCCGGAGACCGGATGTTCCGATGGGGACCCTTCGATGCTCAAGTCAGTCACTCGGGAACAAACAAGAGTTAGCTAGTAGAAGAAAGCTAGAGAGTTAGGGTTCAGGATCCTTCCCTCGTTGTAAATGTGAGCTTTTATACATGTTCAAAGATCTCCCCCTTTCCCTGCTTCCAGAAGGTTACCGATTTCAAGATATCCCCGTCTGATAACGGACAAAAAGGAGGGGCCGACAGTGACGTGTCGTATCGTTACTATGCGTCATAGGTGTCCTGCTTGATTTGCCACCCACCAATACGGTCTTATAAGTGTCGGACGATCGTGATGCATCAGGTACATGCCGTTAAGAGGTATGGCCATATGTAGCCGCAGGCGAGTGGTGAGTCGTACGCCGTAACGGGATATGGCCATACGTAGTCGCAGGCGAGTAGTGGGTTGCACACCGTAATGGGGTATGGCCACGTATTGTTATGGACGTGTGGCGGACCATATGCCTTAATGAGGCATGGCGACGCATCGTAGCAGGCGAGTAGTGGACCGTATGGGTGTGCCAGGTGGCCCATTGCTATAAGCTACTGGGTCCCAAGGGCCAGACCATGACGGATGCCACGAAAGTCGAAGCGGGCCTCGGAGGTTGAAGGCTCCAAAGCGGGTCTCGGAGGTTGGCTTCGGAGGTAGGCCTTGGAGGTTAAATGATGCCCCGAGGCCGAAGCGGGACGTTTCAGTCTCCTTTACCGTTAACCCTGACGGTGCTGGATCAGCCATATCAGATGCCTCCCCGCCCCTGAGATGGAGCGGGTCCACCTTGGTAAAGCGAAAGGAGTGTCACCTCCCTAGTGGCTATCCCCGTCTGCTGCCAACTACTCCCATACATATGTCTCTAGATGCTGCGATAACTTAGCGCGGGCAACTTGGGGGATATGAAGGGGCAGTCGCTACTGTCCGTCTGATCTACTGCGATCGCCCTCGAGGCGGGGTTGTCCTTTTGAAACTCATGAAAAGCGGCCGCCATCATGGCGGTAACGTTAGCGGTGTCCCATCATTGGCTGGAGGCGGTTTGTTCCACGCGCTGGATGCCTGCCAAGGCGGCCCAGCCTATAGCGGGAGCCGCGTGGCTGGCAAATCGAGGCGGGATGATTTGAAACTTGACAAAACCTGGGCGAAGGCTGAATACTCATCATTTTACTTCAGTTATCTTCTTCCTCTGGTCCTCTGCTCCCTCTGCAACTTGAGAATCGCCCCTTGCCATTTCTTTCTCCAGGTTAGCCTTCTGTCCTTCCCCATCCTTCCTTCTTCTTCCCCAAACTTTGTCATGGCCTCCTCACCATCTTGGACTTCTTCTGCTCCCTCTGACAACCGTATTTCTCCCTCGAGGCTTTGGGCCTCTTCATCTCCTTCTTCTTCATGGTCCTTCGATCCAAAAGGACCGTCTTCCCTTGTCCCAACGACCGACTGCTGACAGAGCTCCTGCAAGGAGACGCTCGACGGCGACCGACCCGGCCCCAGTGAGGAGGCGCCAGGCAGCGGCCGGTGCCTCTTTGAGGGCGGGGGCAGAATCCCCAAAGGGGATCGCCTCCATAGTAACGGGTCAAGACTTAGCCAAAATTAGGGCCCGTTACCAGGTACCCCGAGATGTCGGGCTCTTCCTTCCGACCTCCGATGACAGGGTGATCTCCTTCCGGCCCGGTAGAGTGGCTGTTTATGAGATTTCCTTAGGTTATGCCTTCGTCTACCCTTTCATCCCTTTTTTATTAACCTTTTGGACTATTACTCGTTGACTCCTGCTCAACTGGTCCCAAACTCCCTTCGGACCATTTGCGCCTTTCTTATCCTTTGCCACCACCACCAAATCACCCCTCGACTCTCCCTCTTTCGCTGTTTTTACACCCTTAGGCAGCAGAGGGGTTGGTGGCTATTCCAGCCCCGATCCGGTTGGGTCCTCAAGCTACTTCCCCCTACCTCGGTCAAGGGATGAAAATCCTGTTTCTTTTTTGCTGACCTCGACCAAGTTAAATCCCAGTGGGGGGACCCCGACCTTCGACCCAACATGAACTCCACCATCCTCCCAGGAGATTAAGAAGAGCTGGGGCAACTGTTGACTTCCGACATGCCCAGATACAACTTGCTTCTGTCGGAGCATAACCTCCGGCTGGCAGGCCTCATCTCACAGAGCGGTGAGTAATAGACGCCCCAATACTTAGCCAAATCGCCTTTTCCTCATCCTTCTTCTTTTCCCTTCTTTTTCCCTCTCTTTTTTTTTACTGATTCCGACTGATGCTGTGCAGCAATGAAGCCTCCGACCGCCATGGTCAGGAGAGCCACAGTCAAGAGGATGAGGACCCAGGGGGCCCGAGTAAGGGGCAGCAGGCACCGGCCCCCAAGCGCCTTACTGTGAGGGCATCTCCGCCGGCCGAGCAGTGCAAGCCTCCACTAGCCTCGGAGGTGGACCTGACGGCTGACACCCCGCCAGAGGGGGCAGCGGCCGAGGGGGCGACGATGGAGGAGCCGGTGGCGATGGAGGAACCCCCAGCTCCTAATGAACCTGCCCCAGCCGAAGTAGACAAGAGTTGGGGGGAAGGGCCATCAGGGGCAGCGAGCCCGCCCCCCGAGCAGATGCTGACGAGCAGCCCTCCGCACGCTGAGCCGAAGTACTTTGGGACCGCCGAGGGGAACAGGGCCGGGCTGATCCCTCATGGTTTTTCTTTGATAAACGATGGGCGTCGGGCTGAACAACTCATGTCCTACATCGTTCAGCCTAATATTCAAGAGGAGCTCCGAACTCTGAGGGCGAATAGGTTCTTTCGGGAGGTCTTCTTAGCTCTTGTTCGAGTAAGTACTTTTTCTTCTTGCCCTTAGTTTAGAGCACTTAAGCAATTTGCATAGCTGACACTCTGAGTGCAGGTGACCAACTCCGTCGTGCTCGCTCGGGAGGCCATCGGCAAGGGGGAAGCTGTCGCCCGCCAAGTCCAGCAGGATGCCGAGGACGCCCAGGCTCGGGCCGAGGCTGCGGAGAAGGCCTTGGAATTGGCAAGGGCTGAGTTCGCCGACAAAATAAAGGAGGCTGAGAGCAGAGCCGAGGCCAAGGCTGACCGACAGGGGCGGCGCTCAACCAGCTCACAGAGGCCGAGGGCGCGATTGAAGCCCGAAACCTCCATATAGCCGACTTGAACTCGGCGATTCAGGTGGCCGAGGATCGAGCGAAGCAGGCCGAGGAAGAGGTGAAGGCCGTGGAGGCCGAGAGGGCGGCAGCAACCTCTCTGGTGGTGGAGAAGGAGGCCCGAGTCGCTGAGGTGGAGGCTGCCGCCGAGGCCAGGGTTGTCGTGGCCATGGAGGAGTTCAAGGCATCAGAGCACTTCACCCGCGAGCTGGTTGAAGCTAATGCAGATTTCTATGTCCAGGGGTTTGACGATGCTAAGGAGAAAGTTGCCCGAGTTTTGAACCTCCCCCAGGTCATGGACATCGAGCCGGACCAAGAGTCTGATGATGCCTCGGATGGCGAGCCCACGGTCGGACCTTAATTTTGTAGTTCATTTTTTTTGTACTAAGTTCGACTTGGTCGGCATTTTGTATACACTAATGTTAATGAAGCATAATTTTTCCATCAATGAAAGTTCTAACTGTGATCTCTTCTCTGAGTCCCTGGGTCGATGACGTGGGACCCTTGAGGGCTTCGTCTGCATCGAGGGGCAGCTTTTATTTTTCATGCAACTTCAACTTAGTCATATAAGGCATGACCCTTTTGGGAGAGCTAAAGGAGACGGGTCGTGTCTGCCCTTCGGGGACCCGGGCTTCCGAGCACTGATGAAACGTCGATCTTGGGCCGACGAGGATGACTTGGACATCTAAGCACCGATGGAATATCGGTCTTGGACTGCCAAGGATGACTTAGGCTTTTTGAATCCGATGGTACATCAGTCTGCTAGTAGTACACTGAACTTTTTGTTGAGAGTCGATGGTACATCGGTCTGTCAGTGGTACACTGGGCTTTCCATGCCGAGTCTGGCATCGGGCTTCTTTGAATCCAATGGTACATCGGGTCTTCGATGCTAATGGTACATTATGCTTTTTGCTGAAAGCCGATGGTACATCAGTCTGCCAGTGGTACACTGGGCTTTCCATGCTGAGTCTAGCCTCGGGTTTCTTTGAATCTAATGGTACATCGGGTTTTCGATGCCAATAGTACATTGGGCTTTTTGTTGAGAGCTGATGGTACATTGGTCTGCCAGTGGTACACTGGGCTTTCCATACCGAGTCTGGCCTCGGGCTTCTTTGAATCCGATGGTACATCGGGTTTTCGATGCCAATGGTACATTGGGCTTTTTGTTGAGAGCCGATGGTACATCGGTCTGCTAGTGGTACACTGGGCTTTTCATGCTGAGTCTAGCCTCGGGCTTCTTTGAATCCGATGGTACATCGGGTCTTCGATGCCAATGGTACATTGGGCTTTTTGTTGAGAGCCGATGGTACATCAGTCTGCTAGTGGTACACTGGGCTTTCCATGCCGAGTCTGGCCTCGGGCTTCTTTGAATCCGATGGTACATCGGGTCTTCAATGCCAATGGTACATTGGGCTTTTTGTTGAGAGCTGATGGTACATCAGTCTGCTAGTGGTACACTGAGCTTTCCATGCCGAGTCTGGCCTCGGGCTTCTTTGAATCCGATGGTACATCGGGTCTTCGATGCCAATGGTACATTGGGCTTTTTGTTAAGAAGCTGAGATGCTTAAACCTCTGTTTATTAGTTTCAAGTGCGGGGTGGGAGCCCCAAGAGAATATAATCGTGAAATTTCGTGTAAAGAAAGAGTGAGCTACTGATAATATCAATGGAGGTTATCGGCATTCCACGTCCGTGGAAGCGGCTTTCCGTTCAGCTCTTCTATTTTGTATGCTCCATGGCGGAGTGCCTTGGTGATCTGGTAGGGTCCTTCCCAGTTCGGTGCTAGCTTTCCCCCTTCCGTCGGTTTTAAGATTTCAGCTCGACGAAGGACGAGGTCTCCCGGCAAGAAGGTCCTTGGTCGGACACGAGCGTTGTAATATCTAGCCGCTCGCCGTCGGTAGGTTGCCATTCGGAGTCGCGCTCGGTCTCGTACCTCTTCCACCTACAACTGGTTTGGGTTATCTTCCTCGCTGTAGGCTTCCACTATGGGGCTCGGGGCACCGATCTCTATAGGAATGACTGCTTCGGATCCGAAGAAGAGGCTGAAGGGAGTTTCTCCAGTGGGGGCCCGAGGCATTATGTGGTAGGCCCATAGCACATTGTGGAGCTCCTCCACCCACCGTCCTTTGCAGTCATCTAGTCGGGCTCTCAATCCTTGGAGAATGATGCGGTTGGTCACCTCGGCCGCTCTATTGGTATGAGGATGCCCTACAGAGGTGAACTGCTGATGGATGCCGAGCTCGGTGCAGAATCCTCGGAAGGGTGCATTATCGAACTGCCGGCCATTGTCGGTGACCAAGGTATGTGGGAGCCCGAACCGGCATATTATGGACTTCCAAAAGAAGGACCTCACCTTACTCTCAGTGATCTTGGCAAGCGCCTTAGCCTCGATCCATTTGGTGAAGTGGTCGATAGCCATCAGCAAGAACTTACGCTGGCCGGAGGCAGAAGGGAATGGCCCTAAGATGTCCATCCCCCACTGGGCGAAGGGCCAAGGTGCTGCCAGAGGGGTCAGCTGAGATGTCAGCTACCGCTGAATGTTGGCATGGCGCTGGCAGCTATCACACTTCTTGACAAGCTCGGCCGCGTCCTCCCTTATGGTCAGTCAATAATATCCCTGCCGCAGGGCCTTATATGCCAGGGCTCTGCCCCCCAGATGACTCCTGCATATGCCTTCATGGATTTCTCGTAAGATATAGTCAGCTTCAGCAGGCCCGACGCACTTGAGGACCGGATATGATAATGATCTTCGGTAGAGCTTTCCATCCATCATCAAGAACTTTGGGGCCCATCACCTGAGTAATCGGGCCTCAACCGGGTCTTTGGGGAGGGTGCCATCGGTCAAGTATCGGATGTGGGCATCCATCCAGAAGGGCTCCTGCTCGACCATCAGTTCTTCCTCTACCGCTGCTTCGATGCTCGGGACTTGTAGATGCTCCACATACGTCCTTCCCAAGGTTCTGTCGGCCGAAGTGGCCAAGTGGAACAGCGCATCAGCCCTGGCATTCTCCGCCCGGGGACTATAGTTAACGCAGAAATATGCAAACCGAGAGGCTTGGGATCACACCTTGTTCAGGTAGCGGGATATAATTGGGTCTCTAGTATCGTACTCCTCAGCGACTTGCCTAGAGATAAGCTGGGAGTCCGTGAAGACCCTTAGACGCTCCGTACCAAGCTCCTTGGCTAGCTTCATCCCTGCCAGCAAGGTTTTATATTCGCTTGGTTGTTGATGGCTGGGAATAAAAACCGGAGGGCATATTCCACCACCTCCCCATCGGGACTCGCAAGAATAAGTCCAGCTCTACTCACTTGAGAATTTACCGCTCCATCCACATGAAGGATCCAGTCTTCTTTCTCCATCCCCTCAGCCGTAGGGGACTCCACGTGCGCCTCCGAGTGCAACTCCTCCGGATGCTCCTCTGCCCAAGTGCACTCGATCAGAAAGTCGGCTAACACATGGGACTTCATTGCAGGCCTTGGCCGGATGGATAAATCAAACTCCCCCAACTTGATGGCCCATTTGGCCAGCCGACCGAAAGTATTAGGATGGGACAGAATAGTCCAAAGTGGTTGGTCCGTAAGCACTACGATCGGATGAGCTTGAAAGTAGGGTCGGAAGCGCTGAGCTAAGACCACCAGGGCAAAATGATCTTCTCAGTCTTGGAGTATCTAGTCTTAGCATCTTGGAGTACCTTGCTGGTGTAGTAGACTGGCTTCTGTGCACCGTCGGCATCCATGCAGATGAGCACGGAGCTGACAGCTTCGGGGGAGGCTGCAAGATACAAAAAGAGTTCCTCCCCGCTCCTCGGCTTGGACAACAGTGGAGGAGTAGATAGAAATTTTTCAGCTTCTTGAAAGCATCCTGACACTCCTTCGTTGATGCAGGGCGATATTCAAAACGCCGGCAACTCAAGAACGATCTAATCTGCGAGAAAAGAATTCGTCCAGGTTTGGTTCGAATCTTGACAAGAAAAGGGGAAAATTTCAAATTTTGATCACTCACAATCCGAAATTTTAAAAGGAAGAGCAATTGAATTTTCAATTCAATTGTTTTGACTCAGAAAAAAAGAAAACATTCATCTCCATTCAAGAAAAAAAAAAAAAAATCTAAAATAGCGTCTTTTCTTCTCTGCCTCTGACGGTCGCCCAAAACCAACCTAAATAAAAGAGATAAAACCCTAACATCATAAGTTTAGTTAAAAATTACAACTATGCCATTAAAAACGAAAACAGGCCCAAAACTCCTATCAAACGAGCCCGGATGGCCAAAATCCATAGCAGCTCATGGCCAACGGCAATGACTTTGAATCAGCAGCCCGTTTCCATGTGACTAGCCAAGTTTGGGCCCAGTCCGACACAGTAGCTGACCAAATTCGATTGACCCAAAGTGTCAAAACGAAGTTGGGTCAATTCCGTACACTCGGCCCAAACATGGAATTTCAAGCCCGTTTGTTCTGCAACCTCTTGGACCTTCGTAGACTACCTGGCGTGGGCTTCCCTGAAGTGGCCTGCTGACTCTGGGTTGCTGGTACAGGAACATCCAAGGACTGGTTCGACTGACCCGAACTCTGGTCTGAACTGATGTCCTCATCACTCTCCCCTTCCTCTGAAAAGCTTGACCTCAAGCTCGAATTCTCTCCTGCATAAGGGGTCAGATGCCGAATGTTGAACACATCCGAGATGAAGACATCATCTGGTAACTCAACCCGATAGGCATTGTCAACAAATTTCTCCAATACCTGGCATGGACCTATCTTCTTCGGCTTGAGCTTCGTTAAAGCTCCCTGTGGATACCGCTCCCTCGGTAAGTAAACCCATACCAAATCGCCCACTTCAAAGGACTGTTGCCGATGCTGCTGATCAGCTTTCGCCTTGTATTTGGCGTAAGTCTGCTCCAATTTGGCTCTAACAGTCGCATGTATCTCCTGCAAGTCAGACACTCTATCTTCGACCTTCTGACTCACCTTCTCTGGCGTCTCAACTGGCAGAACATCCAAAGGACCCCTTAGCAAGAACCCAAACAGTATCTGAAATGGAGCAAACCCTGTAGAACGGTTTACTGAAGAGTTGAACTCAAACTCAATCTTCGGTAAACACAAATCCCAGCTCCTGAATTCATGCACATTTGCCCGCAACAGATTACCCAAGCTACGGTTGACAACTTCAGTCTGTCCATCCGTCTGAGGATGATAAGGACTGCTGAATTTCAACTTTGTGCCCAACTTCTTCCACAGCTCTCGCCAGAAGTGTCCCATAAACTTGTTGTCCCTGTCTGACACTATGGATGCTGGTATACCAAAATGCCGAACCACTGAAGCAAAATATAAGTCAGCAACCTTTGACGCATCAAAAGTGGTTTTGCATGGCAAGAAACACGCCACCTTACTGAACCGATCCACAATCACCATAATCGAATCCAGTCCCCTTGCTGTCCGTGGCAATCCTACAACAAAGTCCATAGAAACATCTCGCCATGGTGCCTCTGGGATAGGTAAAGGCGTGTACATACCTTGGTTCGTGTCTGTCCCCTTTGACTCTTGACACAACCTGCACCTCTTCACAAAAGCCTTGACATCTCGATCAAGACCAGGCCAATAAAACCGCTGCCGAATCAACCAGGTTGTTTTATCCCTTCCGAAGTGACCCTGGTTATGCAGTTCCTGGATGATCAACACACGAAGAGACGTATCAGGAACACATAAGCAGTTACCTCGAAACAAATATCCATCATGGAGAACGAAATCAGTTTGCTCCCCCGCCTCAATTTTGGCCAAAATCCCCTTGAAGTGCTCATCCACACGAATGTCCTCCCTTACACTCTCAAAGCCGAGAGTGTACACATGCATAGCGCCAATCAACAAGCTCCGCCTACTCAAAGCATCAGCCACTCTATTCAGCGTACCAGACTTGTGCTTGATGCTGAAAGTGTATTCCTGCAAGGCACTCACCCACTTCGCATGCCTTGAACTCAGTTTATGCTGACCCTGTAAAAACTTCAGCGCCTGATGGTCTGAATACAGTACAAACTCCCGCTGAATTAAGTAGTGGCGCCAATGCTGCAAGGATCTCACAATGGCGTACAATTCCAGATCATAAACCGAGTAAGCCAGTTTAGCTCCCCCAGCTTCTCACTGAAGTATGCGACTGGTCTTCCTTCCTGGTTAAGCACTGCCCCAATTCCAGTCTTCGAAGCATCACAATCCACCTCAAAAACTCTATCAAAATCAGGAAGAACCAATAAAGGAGCTTCGGTCAATCTGACTTTCAGCCCATCAAATGCCTCCTGTGCGGCATCATTCCACCCGAATCTGGATCCCTTCAACAATTTCGTTAAAGGTGCAGCCAGTTCACTATACCCCTTGATAAACCTGCAATAAAACCCTGCAAGACCCAAAAAGGATCTCAATTCTGTCAAGGTTGAAGGTACTGGCCATTCCACAATTGCATGCACCTTATTCCTATCTGGGAGAATCCCCTCTCCAGTCACAACATACCCCAGAAAAATTAGTCTCCCAACCATCCAAATGCACTTCTCTGGGTTAGCAACTAACTGGTTCTCACGTAACACTGACAAAACCTGTGCCACATGGCCCACATGCTCTTCGGCTGTCCTGCTGTATATCAAAATATCATCAAAGTAGACAACCACAAATGAGCTAAGAAATGGACATAAAACCTGGTTCATTACGCGCATGAATGTGCTCGGCGCGTTGGATAACCCGAATGGCATTACCAACCATTCATACAGCCCTTCCTTAGTCTTGAAGGTTGTCTTCCATTCGTCTCCAGGCTTTATCCTTATCTGATGGTACCCACTCTTCAAATCAATCTTCGTGAAGACCTTAGCACCACTCAACTGATCAAGCATGTCGTCCAATCTCGGTATCGGAAACCTGTACTTCATAGTAATTTTGTTAACTGCGTGGCTGTCGACACACATGCGCCACGTACCATCCTTCTTCGGTACCAAAAGGGCTGGCACCGTGCACGGGCTAATGCTCTCCCGTACGAACCCCTTGTCCAAAAGATCTTGGACCTGCCTCCTCAATTCCTCATGCTGTTGCGGTGTCATCCGATAATGAGCCTTATTTGGCAACACTGAGCCCGGAATAAGGTCAATGCCGTGCTTAATATCTCGGAGAGGTGGTAATCCAGCCGGTAGCTCCTTTGATACAACATCTCGGAATTCCTAAAAAGACAGACACCAACTCCTCAGGAATCATATTCGGCCTTTGCTCCTCTTCCAAGCCGAAGTCCCCTGACTTGCTCACCAAAGCAAAACAAACATCCTCTCCATCCAAACTCGCATCGAATTCTGGGCTTGGTAAACAAATTACCGTATTCTGTCCACTCACTTCCTGAAGTGGCTTCAAAATAACTTTCCTCCCATCTGAACGCAGCATATAACTGTGGGTGTACCCGTTGTACACTGCCCTATTATCAAACTACCACGGACGCCCCAGTATGATGTGAGTAGCATCCATTGGAACAACATCCGCCTCAATAGTTGTCTCGAAATGAGGACCAAAACACAGTGACAACTTACACCTTCGGCTGACCTGAATGTCTGCATTTCGGTTCACCCAACCGAGCTTATATAGATGTGGGTGAGGGTCTGTCTGCAACCCCAGCTTCTTCACAGCCTCCTCTGCTATCACATTCTCCCAACTGCTGGAGTCTATGATAACACGACATGTTTTGCCAGCCACAAAACATTTCGTTGTGAAGATGTCATGCCGACGCCAATCTTCATCTGATCTCGGCGCCAGACACATTCTTCGTATCACTAAGCTCTCCCCTTGAATATGGTCCGGATCAATAACACACAGCTCATCATCAAATTCCTCATCCTCAGGGAACTCTCCTCCATATTCGCCCTTCATATACTCCTCCATATACAACTGAGCTCGCGCCTTGGGGCATTCATTGGCATAGTGCCCCAAATTCTGACACCGATGGCAGCAAATGTTAGCCCTGTTGCTGCCCACTCTCGCCTGAGAACCTGAGGTTCCATTCGACCCTGTTGGTCTTGGAGGTACTGATGCCTGCGGCCTCGCTACTGGAGGCATAAATTTGCCCCCTGAATTCTGCCCTGAACTCTGGCCCGTAGTAAAACCCCCTCTGCTCTGAAACCCCCTGTTTCTCATCAAGCTCTTTTCCACTGCCTGAGCCCTCATATGCGCATCTCCTACACTATCAATTCGATGCACAGCCAGCGCATCTTGGATTGGCAGCCGCAAGCCATGAAGATACATGGCTACCAATCTCGGTTCAGCCTCAATCAACCGATTTCGTGCAATCAATCGATAAAATTCAGTTGTGTACTCCTCGACGCTCCGACTACCTTGCGTCAAACTATGCAACTTCGAATACAAAATCTGCTCATGGTTCGGAGGCAAAAACTCCCTGTTCATCTCCTGCTTTAGCGCTGCCCATGACGCTAATGGTGGTCTCCCATCCATATATCTACGATAGTGCTGCGCATGCCACCAAGCAGCAGCCCTATCTCTGAATCGAATTGTGACAAGCGGTACCTGCTTGTCTAAGGGCACCTCCTTCAGACGAAAAACGTCATCGACCTGAAGGGTCCAATCAACATACTCGTCTGGATTAATTCCTCCTTTAAACTCTGGAATTTTGACCCTAAAGCCTGCTTCCCACCGATTCTGATTTTTGAAATAGGAAGGTTGATCGAAATACCTTGGAAGTCCAACATCAGGCCTCTGTTGCCCTCTTCGAACTGGTGGTGCCTCCAGATTTTCGAAACCCCTCTCCCTACCTCCATCAATTTCATCACGCTCCTCCACTCGAATGGGTTGGGCACGATCTTGCACCTCCATCTGCGCCATCATCGCCTGCATGGTTTGCATCATCTGTTGCATCACCTGGTGCTGGTCTTGCATGGCGTCTTGCATAGCATCTCTCACAGCGTCTCTCAGGGATTGATCGTTGTTCTTCTGCTCCATTGGATCAAGGCTCTGATACCAAGTTGATGCAGGGCGATATTCAAAACGCCGGCAACTCAAGAACGATCTAATCTGTGAGAAAAGAATTCATCCAGGTTTGGTTCGAATCTTGACAAGAAAAGGGAAAAATTTTGAATTTTGATCACTCACAATCCGAAATTTTAAAAGGAAGAGCAATTGAATTTTAAATTCAATTGTTTTGACTCAGAAAAAAAGAAAACATTCATCTCCATTCAAGAAAAAAAAAAAAAATCTAAAATAGCGTCTTTTCTTCTCTGCCTCTGACGGCCGCCCAAAACCAACCTAAATAAAAGAGATAAAACCCTAACATCATAAGTTTAGTTAAAAATTACAACTATGCCATTAAAAACGAAAACAGGCCCAAAACTCCTATCAAACGAGCTCGGATGGCCAAAAGCCACAGCAGCTCATAGCCAACAGCAATGACTTTGAATCAGCAGTCCGTTTCCATGTACCAACCAAGTTTGGGCCCAGTCCGACACAGTAGCTGACCAGATTCGATTGACCCAAAGTGTCAAAACGAAGTCGGGTCAATTCCGTACACTCGGCCCAAACATGGAATTTCAAGCCCGTTTGTTCTGCAACCTCTTGGACCTTCGTAGACTACCTGGCATGGGCTTCCCTGAAGTGGCCTGCTGACTCTGGGTTGCTGGTACAGGAACATCCAAGGACTGGTTCGACTGATCTGAACTCTGGTCTGAACTGATGTCCTCATCATTCGTCCACTCAAAGCTATTGACCTTGCGCAGCACCTTAAAGAAGGGCAGACATCGCTCTGCTGACCTTGACATGAAGCAGCTCAGGGCTGCCACCGTCCTAGTCAGGCGCTGCACATCCCTCTTATTAGCTGGGGGCCTCATATCTAAGATGGCTCGGATCTTGTCCGGGTTGGCTTCAATTCCTTGCTACGTCACCATGAAGCCCATAAACTTGCATGCCGCAACTCTGAAGGCGCACTTGCGGGGATTCAACCTCATTCGGTACCGGCGCAGGTTGGCAAAGGTCTCCGCAAGGTCGGCAACATGGTTCGTGGCGTGGGTGCTCTTGGTCGTACACCTCCATGTTGCGCCCGATTTGATCCTCGAAAACCTTGTTCATCAACCTTTGGTAGGTGGCTCCCGCATTCTTCAACCCGAACGGCATCACCTTGTAGCAATATATCCCCTTCTCGGCAACAAAGGAGGTTGCCTCTTCATCAGTCGGGTTCATCCTGATCTGGTTGTACCCCGAGAATGCATCCATGAAACTGAGGGTCTCATGGCCAGACGTAGCATCTACCAGCTGATCGATCCGAGGCAGTGGGAAGCTATCCTTGGGGCATGCTTTATTGAGGTCCGTGTAGTCTACACACATCCTCCAGCTCCCACTGGCCTTGCGGACCATCACGACATTCGCCAGCCAGTCGGGTAGTGTACCTCGCGAATGTGTCCAGCCGCCGTCATCTTGCACACCTCTTCATCTATGGCCTTATGTCTGTCTGAAGCAAAACTCCTCTTCTTCTACCGAACTGGTCGGCACTTCAGCATAATGTTGAGCTGATGTGTAATTACCTCCTCCAGAATGCCTGGCATGTCGAATGTCGACCAAGCGAAGATATCAGCATTGGCTCACAGGAAAGCCAGGAGCTGGCTATGAGCCTCCTTTGGAAGTAAAGCCCCAACTAGGACAGTCCGCTCCGGGTCTTCTCCCAGGGAAAGGCTAACAGGCGCTCGGCCGGTTCTCCCCTCCTTGCCGAGTCCCGGGGGTCCAGTGCTTCTGGTGCAGGTGCATAGACTACCCCTGAGGACTGGAGGCCATGTGGCAGCAAAGTGGTGGGGGGTTCTGCTCCCCTTGCATCTCCCCGACTCCTTCGCTGGTGGGAAACCTCACGAGGAGTCTCTTGGTGGAGATAACAGCGTCCAAAAGATTAAGCCCAGGCCTTCCAAGCATAGCGTTATAGGCGAGGGGCATCCGGACCACCAGGAAGCTCATGAAGACTGTACTTTGGTGCAGGGCCATGCCAGCCATGACAGGAAGAGTGATCTCTCCCTCGACCTTTACGGAATCTCCGGTGAACCCCATCAGGGGTGTGGTGACAGGCCGAAGCAGGTTGGGTGACAGGTTCATGCGAACAAAAGCATCATAGTTCAAAACATCCACCGAGCTCCCACTATCAACTAAAATTCTTTTTATAGGATGCTTAGCTATCGTCATGGACACGATGACGCTATCATCATTTTTATTAACTACCCCCTCTAAGTTCCTTTTGGAAAAAGGGATTACAGAGTCTAACTTTCCCTCTCCCTTTGGCCTCTTGGGTGGGCCACCTGCCCCCCAGGAAATCATTGTCACCTTCTTTTCGGTCGGAGCATTGTCAATCATCGGTGGCAGAGGCGCTGATGGGCCAGGGGCCCCGGGTTGTTCCTCTGGACGAACATCCCCAGGTGGCCATGCTGAATAAGGTCCTCTATCGCCTTCTTTAGCCGGCGACAGTTGTCGGTGTCGTGGCCATGATCTCGGTGGTAGCGGCAGTAGAGGTTCTTGTTGCAGAGATCTTTGGGTTCATTGGAGGAGGGCGCTGAAGATAGGGCTCGCCCTCGATCTCGAGCAGATATGCGATATCGGGGTGAGCATAGAAGTGTAGGGCCCGTCTCTCGATGCAGGAGCTCGAGGACGGTTGTCTAGTCGACGAGGAGGCTCGGGCCTTCTAGGTCGGACTTCAACAAGCTCTGGACGAGCCAGCTTCTTGGTGGTGCTCCCGCTGGCCTCGCGCTAGGAGGAGTCAGCTTCGTTGGCACGGATGTACTTCTGGGCCCAGCTCAAAAGCTTTGCATAGGAGCCGGGCGGCTTCTTATCGAGGGAGTATGCGAAGTGAGAGGGATGGAGCCCTCGCTTCAAGGCCAAGGTGGCTACCGAATCCTCAAGGTTGTAGACTTCCAGGGCGGCCTCCTTAAACCGAGTGACGTAGTTCTGCAGGGACTCGCCACTCTTTTGCTGGACTGAGAAGAGATTGTCTGCCACCCTTGGAATCTTCCGACAGGCATCAAAATAGGCCAGGAAGGCCCTCTCCAGCTGGCGGAAGGAGTCGATACTCCGTGGCGGCAAGCGGGAGTACCAAGCTCGAGCAGCTTTCTTCAAAGTGGCAGGGAAGGTGATGCATAGGAGCAAATTAGTTGCCCCCTGGACCTGCATGAGGACCTTGTAACTTTCCAAATGGTCCAGAGGGTTTGTGGTCCCGTCATACGGGTCTAGCTGAGGAAGGCGGAACCGGGTTGAGATCGGTTCCTCCATAATCCAACGGGACAGCGGTGGCCGGCTGTCGTAGTCTACCTCTGGTGGGTTGGTGATTCGGCGGCTGAGCTCCTCCAACCGCTGATTGTACTCATCGAGCCAACGCTCAGCTCGGCGGGCTATTCTGCCATCAAAGGACCCCTCCCTCAAGGAATCCGAGAAGGGGGAAGAGTGGCGGCGATGCTGACGAAGGCGCTCCGCTTCCTTCCCATGTCACTGCTTGGGAGATGCACTAGCGTGGCGAGAGGGTGACCGGGGCCTCTTGGAGGCTTCGTGACAGTGAGGCTTGGGCGAAGCGCGGCGGTGGCAAGCTTCTCGAGCAGGAGACTTCCTCCAGAAAGAGTGCTGGCTGGGTTGATGACTTCTGGCACTGACGGGAGGGGCCCGGTTGCTGCGCGTCACCGCTTGGTGTTGCAGACCTTGGACCACCGTTGCCAAAGATTGGACTTGCGCAGCGAAGGTGGCAAGCCGATCTTCTTGAAGCTGCTACAGTAGAGGTGCAGGAACGTCAGCTAGGAGAGCTGAGGGGCCAACCACTAGTGGATCAGCCCCTTGACGCTGCCTCCTAGGACGACTGGTGGAGACCTTTCGTGCACGGGTCGTCACCATCGCTTGAGAGCTCAGGGAAAGAGAGGTCATCGCTGATAGGTTCGTGGCTTTTCTCTTCTTTCCCCCCTACCTGGCATGCCAATCTGTTGGCACTGAGTCACCTTCCTTGAACGTCAGGAAAACGAAGGTCCTCCTCGCCGGACTCCTACAAGAAAAGTCCCCGGGGACCGGATGTTCCAGTGGGACCCTCCGATGCTCAAGTTAGTCACTCGGGAACAGACAAGAGTTAGCTAGCAGAAGAAAGCTAGAGAGTTAGGGTTCAGGATCATTCCCTTGTTGTAAATGTGAGATTTTATACATGCTCAAAGATCTCCCCCTTTCCCTGCTTCCAGAAGGTTACCGATTTCAAGATATCCCCATCTGATAACGGATAAAAAGGAGGGGCCGATAGTGACGGATCATATCGTTACTGTGCATCAGAGGTGTCCTGCTTTATTTGCCACCCGCCAATATGGTCTTACAAGTGTCGAGCGACCGTGACTGCATCAGGTACGTGCCGTTAAGAGGTATGGCCGCATGTAGCCGCAGGCAAGTAGTGAGTCATACGCCGTAATGGGATATGGCCATACATAGTCGCAGGCGAGTAGTGGGTTATACACCGTAACGGGGTATGACCATGTACTATTATGGACGCGTAGCGGACCATATGCCTTAATGAGGCATGGCGATGCATCATAGCAGGCGAGTAGTGGGCCGCGTGGGCATGCCAGATGGCCCGTTGCTATAAGCTACTGGGTCCCAAGGATCAGACCATGACAGATGCTTCGGAGGCCGAAGCGGGCCTCGGAGGTTGAAGGCTCCGAAGCGGGTCTCGGAGGTTGGCCTCGGAGGTGGGCCTCGGAGGTTGGCCTTAGAGGTGGGCCTTGGAGGTTAAATGATGCCCTCGAGGCCGAAGCAGAACATCGTCAGTCTCCTTTACTGTTAACCCTGACGGTGCTGGATCAACCATATCACTTATGGTCATTCCTTAGACTCATACCCTAATCTCAAGTTCAGAATCTTTTCATAACTTATGCAGCTCAATCTTATTCTCTTTTATGAAACTCACGGTCTTTCCTCAGACTTGTGTTCTTTTTATGAACCCTATGTTCATTTCTTAGCCTCATGTTCTTTCCTCACAGTTTTAATTATTCATTTTATGAAACTCATATTCCTTCCTCTATTTCATGTTTCTTTATGAAACTCATGTTCTTTTCTCACATTTAAGTCTTTTTCCTCTCGTTCATGCTCTTTTATAAAACATAAATTTTTTACCCAAATTTATATTTATTATAACACTCATATTCTTCCTTCTATTTGATGCTCTTGTGATAAACCTTATATTCTTTTCCTCAATGTCATACTCCTTTTTATCAACTCAGACTCTTTTTCTCTGAATACATGCCCTCTCCTCATACTCAGGTTCTTTTATAACACTCATTTTTTTCCCCAGGTTTATATTTATCCTTCTGGAAAGCTCACATTCTTCCTAAGTTTCATATCTCTTTTTGATACTCAAGTTCTTTCTAAACTCAGGTTTTTCAAATAATTTCATACAATGTTTTAAGGCATGCTATACATTTATTTTTTTCTTTTAAATTCATGCTTTATGAAAATATACATAAATTTAGTTCTCATTCCCCATATTTTAAAAACTCCTTTTGCAACACAATACTTAACATAACATCATTTAGATCTATAGCAAAATATTCATACAATATCTCAAAATAAATTACAAAGCTTGATGAGAAACCCACTCACCTTAGCTAATAGCACTCTTGACTGGGATCAACACTTGTGTTTCAGCTTCCTGAAATAATCCTTCAGACCTATGCCATCATACACAGACACAAACACTATCAGGGTCTTAGGCATGCAGTGTTTTCTAAAATTCTACATGCATGCATGCTAAATCCTTAAGCATCACATACTTTTCTTCCATCCTTTTATTCATTTAGGGTATCTATATGATATCATCTCATTCATATCAATCCGTGCAAGATCTATGCTATATTGGGCTTAGGAAAAACTAGAGCTTATCTTAGAAGCTAGCAAGGCCACCAAGTTCTTCCTTTTTCTTCTCTTCTTCTCCTTCCTCTTCTTTCTTTCTTTCTTTTTCTTCTCTTTTTCCTTTCTTTCCTCCCACGTCTGAACCTCTACTTGTGCCCTCTCTCTTTTCTTTTCTTTTCTTTCCTTTCTCTCTTCTTTTCTCCCGCTTAAATCCCCTTGGTCCCTCGTAACTTGACAATTAGGCGTCCAATTGGATGCCTAACCTCCTTTGTTAGGCGTCCAATTGGGCGCCTAACATTGGAGAATTGGACGCCTAACATTCCCTGATAGGCGCCCAACTGGACACCTACCCCCTAATCCAAAACCATAGTTAGGTGCTCAAATAGGTGCCTAGTATAGTTTATCTCTCTATCTCCCTTAGATCCAAAAATTTCAAAAATTTTCTCTAAGGCCTACAAGCCTTCCAAAAATCCAAAAAAAATACAAGGCCTTCATACACCACAAATCTCATTCCAACTCATTTACACGGCTTACTTTTTCTTCTTTCATTATTCAAGTGGCCAACATGACCCATAACTCATAACATCATCAAAAAATCTTAATGTTACACATATATTATTTACATTAAAATATTTCTCACTCAATTTATAAGGAGCAAAATGTTCTGGATATTACATTCTCTCTCTCTCTCTATATATATATAAATTTAGAGGTACTATTAAAAATTACTTTTTTTTTCTTCTTGTTTAAAAACATTCACATGTAATTAAATCAACGAAGGATTTCATAGCATATCCTCTCTCATAATTCTAAATACTAAACTCAATACATAGGTCGAGAGTTAATTTAGATTTTATTTTGATTTTTAATATCTTAACTATTATATGTTCATATATATTTGACAATATAAATCCATCAACTTCTCTTCTCACTTTACATAAATTGATAATCCAATCCATTTTGATGCCGTATTTGTTATCTTTTTAATATCTCATTTATCATTATGCAAGTTCAAATATCTTTGCATTTCAATGGTTTTCAATTATTATTATTATTTTTTTTTGATTTTTTGATGGTGATCATTAATTCAGCCAAAAGTTAACAATATCTCTCCAGAATGGGCTCCATCATGAGTAGCTTGAATAAAAAATAACAGACAATTAAAACATTAGCCATCACGAGGAAATGAAATTTGCCCCACCCCACCCTTCTCTGCCCTTCCTTTTTCTTTTTTTCTCGCATACAGTCCTGCGTTTGAGGTCAGCTAACATCACGCCACTCGCATAAACTCCATCATCGCTTTTTATTTAAAGAGGTGCAGGTCATGTTTAGGTGGTTGAGGCGCCTTGACCAAATCCCAATATTCTCTTTGCCGACAGAAGAGACGTCACCGGTTGCTTTGGAGGCGAGCAATATGATAGGAGAGTCGTTACTCCAAGCCCCAAGGTCGATCTTTCCGTATTGAGATGAGGGGACCTAAAATCTTTTGAGACCACAAGTTTCGCCAAGCTCGTCTTAATCCAGGACCGACCGCTTCGGAACCAGTTGAAGAAATCCAACTCGGGCGTCCAAACAATCTGGTCAACATATCGTAAGGGACCGTTTGGATGGGAACGAACGAAGGAAAGAAAAAGAAAATAAAAAAAAATTTAAAGTTACTCTGTTTGAAAGAAAAAAATAATAGTAGTCCGTTTTTATTTTTTTTTCAACAAAAATAAATTTATTAATTCTCAAATCAAAAAATAAACTGAAGAAGAAAAAAATATTTAAATTATATTTTATTTAAAAGATCAAAATATTTTTTTATTTTTTATTCTTTATTCTTACAGTTTATTCTTTATTAAAAAATATAATTATTACATAATTTTTTATTTAAATAAAATAGTTAATATTGTCTTTTTTTTATAAAAAATATATATTTTTTTATTTATTTACTTTTTTTCTTTCAAACACTTGAACCCCGTTAAAAAGGGTGTGGCCGTGTGGGGGGTGAAGGGAGTGGGATTTTGGCTACGTCAATTACTTTCTACCGTAAAGAATGATTCTGTCCCATTTCCAATACTGCTTTTGGTATTAAAAGAAGAGCGGTCTCTTAGATTCGGCAATCATGGTAACGTAATCAGGTTCTATTTTATACTTTATAGTTTATACGGTTTTAAAATTTGAAAGAAAACATCACACCATAAAAACAAAGTCACGAAAGAATCTTAGAGTACCATTGACGTGTCCAGCATAATAATATCAGGTTACTATAATAAATTATAATAAATTAATTCACATCTAAAAGATGCAAGTATGAGATCATCAAAATTAATAATTTTAAATTATATTTTTAACCTATGCATAAATATTTAATAAAACTTAATTTCATAATATATTTAATTTATACTAAATAATATTTAAATAATCTATTTACTTTTAGTGGTAAAGTATAATATAATATTTATAAAATATTAAATATTATATCATATATATTATATAATGATATATTTAATAATAATATAATATATTTTATAATATTTATAATATTAAAACATATAATATTTATAAAATTAGTTTACAAAAAGGAATTAATTTTTACAAGAATATTTGTTATTCTAGCAAGGAAAGAGAGAGAGAGAGAGAGAGAGAGAGAGAGAGAGAGAGAGAGAGAGAGATCACTTAAAGGATAAATAATTGAAATAAAATTTAAAACTATGATAAATTAATTACCCTTATTTTGTTATTATTAATCAAATATGATAATTTTTTATTTTTAAAAATCTAATTATCAATTATAAATTATTAAAATTATAAAATTTTTAATAATACTATATTACTTTGAATCAAGCACCATCTTAATATAATATCAATATAAATGATGTTAAAGATTCTAATTTTTCTTTTTTTCATTTTCTTAAAAAGTTTCTTTAATTTTTGCAACTTTCTTCTAAGCAAAAGGCTTTATATTGGATAGGTGGAGGAAGAAATACTTGCTGCACCAAAGGGCGGTGCAACAAGCATGCATTGAGTTCATAGATTAGTTATGCTCATATGCCACCATATGTGACAAAATTCAATGGGCCTTGTTGATATACGCACGGGGCCAATTTGCATGCTTAATGTGCACTTACTGCATCAAAAGATGATGCAACAAGTCTTTTTCTAGGTGAAGATTATTAACTATAGGCAATTAGAATCAGCCCAACCAAAGTAGTGCCCATGGAGAAAATAAAAGTTAGCCAAAGAACACCGAGTCCCCCCCAATACGCATGGCGAAAAATGGTAAAAATGTGGGTGTAGGAGAGAGAGCACCTTGCAACCATTTTGGATGGTCTCACTAGCTAATTTTCTCTCTCTTTTTGTTTTTACTATTATAATTCTGAGGTTCAGGATATGATTCCATGCCATGAAACTCCATCTTTTAATATAACTATAAACCAGCCCAAATTGCATTGCAAATGAGGGGGAAAAGAAAAGAAAGAAAGGAGGAGAGAAAAATAGCTCAAAGGAAAAAAAAAAAAAAATGCTATATGGATTGTTGATTGACAAAAGACAAACAGCAGTGAGAAAGCACATATTACTAGAATTAAACATTGATAATAATTAATATAACTTGCAGAAATGCGACCAAAAGAGCCTTATGTGAGGACCATATGTCAAAGAATAAGGAATACAACTGAAACAAAATTGTCCTGTGTCCACAAAATTATTGCCTTAACACAAATGTGGCAAGTGCTAGTTCATGATCATGGAAAATGGATGCTAAAGGTGGGAGAAAGAGTGGAGAACTGGCAAATGAAAGAATAAAACAAAAGAATGCACTCAATAACAAACTACATTCCCTGGTCAACAAGGTAGTCACCCATTCTCTCAACGACCATGTTGCATTGCCCTGGAGTCATGGGCTCATCATAGATGCCAAAGATTAGTGCCTGGTTGGTCTTCTTGACAGTAATGCCACCTGACCCCTGACATCAAGAAAAGCACTTTCGGATGGTAGAACATGAGGAAGAACATGAAAAAGAACTAGGTAAAGCCATTAAACAAGAATCATTTTTCTAGTATTAAACTCCTTTTCCCTTACCTTGGAACTGATCATGAGATTGAACTTGTTATGACCTTGGAGGACTATCATAAAATAAACCACACAAAAAAAAAGGACAAAGAGTTGCCTAAGCAAAACTCTGACACATAGAGCTGTGGTATAACATTAACAGAAAATGTAATAAACGCTTCAATTTTGAGCCAGGATCAATGCTATCATGAGAGGGAGAGAAGCAGCAAATGCTACGTACTTGATCAGCATAAAAGTAGGCAGTATGTTTTGCTAAATCTACATTGCCAGAGGAGTTGCATAAAATTACAAAAATCATGCACTCCGTAGGAAATTTTGTACGTGCAATCATGTGTCATAAAAAATGTAACAAAAATTAGCTCAGAAGATTTAAAATCACATACGGTCAAATTTTCACATGTACTAAGAAAAGCCAAAAAAATGAACTCAGACACAGTAGTAAGGTGGTATAGAATCTTCAAACTTGAGAACTAGCAAAGCTAAGAAAAACTAAAAACTAATTCAGCATGAAGATAAGAAACAAGAAAAATATATGATACAGAAAAAGATCACCTTCTTTCCACGGATAACTGATCCCGGCTCTCCTTGAATTACCATATACTTTGTTGACCCAAGAAATAAACCAGTGGGCGCTAAGGACCCTGGCTCCGCAAAATCATTCATAATACTGGTAATCTCCTCGGGCTTAAACTGAAATTGTGACAAAAAGCGTGCCGATCCTCTTGGTTAGTGAATGTTGTAAAGGAGTTGTAGTGAAGATGAAAACTAAATCCAATTCAAGGGAAACAAGTTGTTTCGCAAAGCAGTCATATTATCCTCGAGCTTATAACAAGTCAGAAATTATACCTTCTGTCTCATGATCACAGAAAAAAAAAAAAAAAAAAACTTCACAATCCACATGTTAACTAGTGCTAGGATAACAGTTGAAAGCTGTGAAATATTATAATTATCTGTGCGCATGGAAAAATCCAAACAACCCATTTGGAATATTTGAAAAATATTCTTCTAATATATATAAATCAACGTAAAATTCAGCTAAAGATGCATTTTGAGCGAATATAAATAAGTCATATTGATCCATAAAAGTACAATGACAACCAGATCAGCCCATGGACAACTATATTGAATCAGTAAGGCAGAACCATGTTATATAAAATTATAATCTATTGCTTCAAACTTCATCGGATAACCAATAGTGGTCATAAGACTTCCATCAATATCAAATAAAAAATAATGGTGTAAAATAAGCTGTGCCTAATTTCATGGGCGGAGTGACACATGAAATCCGAATCGCTGACCTGGTACAGCCCATGGATAAACCTTATATTTTTTTTCCATTTATTTGATTTTTTATGTACGAAATTGATCAAAATCACTGTTTGAGGATATTTGAGGAGGTATATATTTCGGCAAACACCTTTTACAATTGGACCTGTGAGCCTTGAATCCATTGACCCAACGGAACCCAGAGATCTGAGCGCCGCCGGCACGGCCGTTGACACCACCAATCAATTTCTTGAGGAGCGTAATGCGGCTTACCCAGCCTTTGCTTCTTTCATCAAATGACCAGTTATATATATATATATATATATTAATATCCAGTAGAGATGGGAAGGGTTAAAAAGAAAAGAAAAGAAAAAAAAGATATATATATATATATATACCTCTGGAAACTTATCGCTCTTGGCCCAGACGTTACCGTCGTGCCCGATGATCGCCGCGGCGTTGAGACGGTGGCCCTCGATCTCGCTCATCAGATGGTCGTCGATGTACGGTTGCCAAGACATCTTAATTTCTTTCTTCCTGGCGTTCTTCTTCTCTCTTTTCGTCTCTGCCTCTTGTGGGTTCTGTCCCTCTCCTTGTATTGCTCTTCCGTTTGCCTATCTAAATTTGGGGATTTTGGGGAGAGGAATAATAGGGGGAAGGAGACTGGATCTACGGTGCTTCTCAACTGCCCGTTCCACCTGATCGAAGAAAGCGTCCTTCTTCACGTCCGCCTTCGTTACGGGGGTTACAGCAGCCACATGGATGAGTGTATTGGAGTTAATTTGTAATTAAATATGAAAGTTATCTTTAAAAAAAGTGTCGACTAGAGATAGTTTATATGTTTTCAAAATAACTTAAATGAATATGAAGAAAAAATAAAGAGTCGGCTAAGAGTGATTATGTATTATGTATGGGAAGATTAAAAGTCACTTCTTATATCTAGGATAATATGCAATATGTATTGAGTCTAATAGAGAAATGATATTATGAAATGATATTTCTTCCACTCCAAAAGAAATGATATTTCTTCATTCAAGCATTGGTATCAAAGGTGGTATCAAAGCTTCTTGTATGCCCATTACGTTTCCAACAAGAAGCTTTGATACCACCTTTGATAATAGTCAAGATAATAATGCTTGGAGTGAAAGAAATATCATTTCATAATATCATTTTTCTATTAGCTCTCCACTCAATAGACTCAATACAAATTGCAATATTGTCTTATAGTCTCCACTCCATAGACTCAATACAAATTACAATATTTCAATAGACTCAATACAAATTACAATATTGTCCTATTTATAACATAAGAAGGTAACTTTTGATCTTCCTATACATAATACATAATCACTTCGTGACTCTTCATTTTTCTAGATAACTTCCACGTTCATTTAAGTTACATTGAAAACATATAAACTCTTAGACTTCTTAACTGACTATTTATTTTTCTAGATAACTTCCATATTTAATTACAAATTAACTCCAACATCTCTCTCTTAATTTGTAATTTTTCATAATATCTTCAAACATAACTGAACTGCAAAGAAAATCTCTTATGAAAATGCTTCATGCACATCTTTAATTTTCTTAACTATTACCTTTTCATCCTCCATTTTGGATAACTCTATCTTCTCTGCTCTTGTCTTTTTTCCTTTTTACAAAGTCTCTTTATTTTGCACACTTCTCGACAGATTCCTTTCGATCCGAAGACTCAACACCTTAATGGAGAATATATTTCATGAGCAACTCCTTTACGAGCACCTTCTGCACTCGGAGCTTTCTCTAGCTTTTGGAACTACTCCTTGACACTATGGCTTTCTGACTTGCTTTAGGATCTATCGAGCTTTGGGATCAACTTGGCTTTGGGGCTTTCTGACTTGCTTTAGGATCTATCGGGCTTTGGGATCAACTTAGGGGATCTTGGCTCTGATACCAACTTGATACCAGATTGAAGGAAGTGGAGGATACATTTCAATAAGAAAAATGATACTCTCTTATTACGGAGATATTAGAAGGAATATAACTTTTGGGTCTCTCTATTTTCTTCTTCTGTTACATTTCATGGGTAAATACCTCTCACATTCATAAGAGTCATGTCCTTTTATTTACCACTACTTAATACAAGCATAGAAAATGATGCTGCTAGATTACCCTCCCTCGAAAGTCCGCGAGCGTTTGGTCGCCTTCTCCAGCAGCCCAAGATCTTCCGGCGAGCCTCTCGCGTATGGGAGCTTGCAAAAAGTCCCGGGGGCCGGAGATTCGGCGGGGACCATCGACGCTCAAGTCAGTGCTCTGAGCAATAGCCGTGAGCTTGAGGAAGCTCGAAAGAGAAAGAGAGAGGCTCAGAGAAGAGCTCTCTGTGAGCAAGAATGAGTGTTTAGAAGTGTAATGTGTTCGTTACTGGTCGGGGGTCCCTCTTATCCATTTTATAGATGCTTAGAGTTTGTCTGGTTTGAGTGGTTGAGGCCTCATAATGATGACATTGATGGGTGAAGTGTTAGAAGTCTGTAAGGCTGGGGTGCTACCATTGTAAGAGCATTTAAGGTGATGGCAGTAATGGCAGAGCTTGCTTCCTTCTTTGATATGTCAGGGTTGCAGGCCAAGTCCCGTCAGAGTAGGTGGCTGTTGGTTGGTGGTCAAGTTTCGTCAAGTGGGTAGCCACTTGATTTGGACCACTGCAAGCTGGTAGGATATGGGTAGATGTCCTTCACATTCACAGAGCTGTCCTTACGAAGAGAGATAAAAGGTGGTGGAGTCTCATCACCATCACGAGCCATACATCCGTCTGGGATGGAAGAGTTGGGAGTTGAAGCCAACTGTCCCTTGGAGAGCGTTGATTATAGTGCTTACATGGCACTGTTCATAACGAGGCCGAGCATTGTTCATGGCCGAGGCTGAGGCTGAGGTGGCCGAGCACTGTTCATGGCCGAGGCCGAGGCTGAAATGGCCGAGCCTGTTCATGGCCAAGGCGAGATGGCCGGGCACTATTCATGGCCGAGGCGAGATGTCGGCGCCTAGGCCAGGCGGCCTTTATGAGGCAATAAATACCTTGGTACGAAAGATATAATATGGTTGTGGAAGCCGAGACGGGATGATGCCGGGGCGGGGCCGACTTGGAAGAGGCCGGGATGATGCCGAGGTGGGGCCGACTTGGAAGAGGCCGGGATGGGGCCGACTTGGAAGAGAGCGGGAGGAGGCCGACTTGAACTTTCTCCTCTTTTCTCATTACGCGTCCTCCATTCCATTAAATGCTGACCAACTGGTAATGCATGTAAGGAAATAAGCATTAAATACTCAGAGAAGGTAGATGCACGTGGCCTTTATGAGGCCATAAATGCTTATGGTTGTGGAAGCCGAGACGGGACGATACCGGGGCGGGGCTGACTTGGAAGAGGCCGGGACAATGCCGAGGTGGGGCTGACCTGAAAGAGAGCGGGAGGAGGCCGACTTACTTTCTCCTCTCTTCTCATTCCATTAAATGCCATAAATGCTGGGATGAAGCGGGACGGGACGTCCGTGAACGAGATGGAGTGTCGGGACCGACTTGGACTTCTCCCTTCCTTCGCGTCCGTGACACTCCTCTATTAAATGCTGGCCTACGTGGCAGCCATAAATGCCGGGCCGAGATGAAGTACCGGGGCGGGGCGACTTGGACTTCTCCCTCTCTTTGCGTTCGTGTGCTCCACTCCATTAAATGCTGGCCTACGTCATTCTACAATTAAATGCTCAAGTCCTTTGTGCCGGCCATTAATGATAGAAGGCTCTTGGATGAACCCATGCATGTAATTGTAACGTGGCCCCCTTTTTCCTTTTTTTTTTTCTCTTTCTTCATCATGACGAAGCAATGCCGTAGAGAAAATATTTAATACCCATTGTGCCTTCGAAAAGAAAACCGAGTAGCCTGTCTAGAAGCCGTCTAGAAAAATTGTCTGCAAATATGCCATCCAAAAATTATTATCTTTATTGCCCATAAAGTCAACTGGCCCCATTAAAAAATAAAAAAATATTTAAGAGTCAGTTACAAAAAAAAATTAATCATTTTATATTTTCAAATAACTCTTCCGTTCACTCTTCCAATGAAGTCTTCAGGTATTTTCATTAAAACCAGTTCTAATGGGCGGAAATGACAATTAAGATCGCGGTCGATACTACGTTAAAAAAAAAGTTATGGAGGATGTGGAAGGAGATCGATCACGCTCGATTTGCTGGGAATGTGATGGTTGGTGAATTAGTGATTGTCTACCAGCAGACAGGATCAAACCAACCGTTACGATCCAAATCAAGCATAGTGGCTACTTCCTCACACATTTCATATGGCATGTCCTCGAAAAACAAGCAACGCCTGTGAAAAAAATTTAAGATGATAGAAATAATGCTAAAATTTTCATTTATTACAAAAATTAAATATTTTTTTATAAATTAATTAATACAATATGTTTATTGATTAAAATATATTTTTGACCTATGAATTTCATTTGTTAAGGTTTACTTTTTTTTATATTTTAAAATTATTGTACTCTTCTGTTAAGGTGAGCTAAAGTTGGCGAAATATCAGGCATATAATTTCAGATACATTGCCTATTCCACTTATTTTAATTAATTTTATATTAATAAATATAACATCAGAAATATAATATTTTTAAAATATAAAGAATTAAATTATATTTTTTTAAAGTTTGAGAATCAAAATGAGTTTTGAAACAGGAGTTTAAGAATAAAAAATATATTTTCATCTTTTTTTTTTTTACTTATTTTGTCTATCATCATGAACACGATAGTAATTCTTATTTAGCATCCAAACTCCATTAGAAGTATTAAGGATCTCTTTGGTAGCCAATTTAGGTTAAATTTTTTATTTTTGAAAACAAGAAATTCAACCCATAGTTTAAAAATGAGTTTAGCTGAACCGTTTTCGAAAATACTTTTTCGAAATGATCCTAAAAGTTTTAATGAATTTGAAAAACATCATAGCAATGTTTTCTTTATATTCATTTCAGATATTTTTTAGATTTTATCCTTCCATTCTCAAAATGCTCGAAACTCACGAATCTGCCTTTCTTTTCTGTAACCTTTTTTCACGCGATTTGCTGCTACTTTTCTTCAAAAATAGTTTTCAAAATACCAAACAAATGTTTCTCGAATACTAAAAATTAATATAATATAATTTAAATTTTTAGATATATATATTTTTAAAAATATTTTTTTAGATCACAAACCAAACAAGGCCTAAACAACTCATGTCATCTACAATGGTCGGTTGTTGGGCTGATGGGCTAAACCAAGGGGTGTGGCCAGCCTTGGTCCATAGCTCGACCCGGGTGGGCCTTATCAGGCCCGCAAGCTAGCTTAAGTGCTGATGCATGAGATGGCACACATGTCTATCCGATGTGTGCTGGCACTTTTTTTCTAAGCATTATTTTAAATAAAATAAATTATACATCTTTGTTTGTAAGTGAGCAATAGTTTGCCATCATGATATCATTACTTTTTGCTTGGTATTTTTCTTTATCTTCTAGTCATTTATAGAAAAGTTTTTAATTCTCATCTCATCTTTTATTCGACACTATCCGTACTCTATTTTTTTTTTTTTTTTTGGGTTTAACAAGCTGATGCGCTAGATAAATTTTTATTTATTATTATTTTTATAAATTTAAAAATAATATTAATAAATTAAATACAATATAAAATGTATTTATCTTTATAAGGCTTTTTATTTAGCCATAAATTTTGTGATTAACATGGCATTAGTGGCACTATTGAGGCCGAAGAGACCGATCCTGATATGTAATTGGTGTGCCCTATTTTTTCGTTGCGTTGGTGTTAAAGCTTAGAAGATCTCTTGGCCGCTGAGCGTGTGAGAGCTATCAGCACTAAATGTTATATGGATTATAGAGAATGAAAAGTAGAGACTAAAGAGTGATTATAATAATTAGTTAATAATTAAAGAAAAAAATAAGAAAGTTTAGAAGTGATTATAATAATTAGTTAATAATTTCGACGCACCGTGCCGGTTTGGGCGGGCCACTAGGCGGGCCGGTCCCGGCCCGACACGAGACGAACCGGGCGGCCTGCTTCACACTCTAACTACTCCACCTTCAGCAACCTTGTGCCCTTGGTGTCCGGTTGACCCATCGCCGGATCCTGGGGAGATAGTCGAAAGGAAAGGCGCCGAGGGAGGGGGGGGGGGGAGAAATGGAGCTGGCTTCTTCTTCGTCCAGCAGAGAGATGGGCATTCCTTCAGACACGGGAGACATACACTTGTGCGAGCAAGAAAAGTCATTCGTGGTCGAATCTCCAAACGAGCAGAGAATTTCAGACTCGGACAACGCTGTCCGAGGTGCAGCTGCTGTGTATTTCCTTGTTTTTTCCCTTCAAAAAGTAGATGAATTCACATTCTCCTTATCCTTCTTCTATTTAACCAAACCGTGGATTGGGTTGAGGGATGTGGTCTCAATGGAAGAGTCCATGCTTAATTCCATCAAAGTTTGATCACAGAAGTGATGCGTTCTTTTTGTTCTATTTACATTAAATTTAAAACATACTTTAAGATAATCAAAGACATGACGTCCGAAAAGAAATATTTAATTGGTGCCCTTTGCAAATTGATATCTGAAATTAGATCTTCTTGCTCTGATTTGATTTGGTTTGCTTGGAAAAATCCATAAACTCTTTCTTGTTAATGACTACACCCCATCTTTACATTCTTATATTTTTCTGTTTTTTTAGAAAGGTCTTATAATTTGGTTTTATTTTTCCCTTTTAACTGCAACGTGTTACATTATATGATTGACAGAGTCCTGCTTTCCTTGATCACAATAAATATTTGAGATCATCAGTCAGTCAAAGAAATCTTTTTTGGGATGATCAAATAATTAGTCATACATGCGGTTAATTCCATACAGATTATACTAGCAAATCCGGCTTTTGGCACTGGTAGCAAATTTTTTTCCTTAAATTTAATAAATTTAATTATATGCAACATCTGAAATGAAGCCGGCGTTAGTCCCCTTACTGGCTGCCATGCTAACATGGTAATGATGGAGTGATAAGTGATGGTTAAATTTGCGTAGAGCTTATTTCATGGATGAAACGTTATAAAAATATAATTTGAACAAATATCTTGTGAATGGCATTCTCATTAGATGATCTTGGTTTGGCGCAATTATGTTCTTTCCCCCTCCTTTTTTGGTAAATTTGCATCATCCATGTTAATATAATATTTTCTTTGCTTATGCTATCACTCTTTGCACACAGATTTCATGTCAATTTCTGCTATGAGTATCTTCTTATTGTATTTTGTGCAATGTTCGTCTTTTGTGGGGTGCATCAGGATTTTAAATATAATCAAAATATTTTGTACTATCAGTGAGACCTTTTTTTATCAAGAGGAGAGACAATTATAAAAATTAATCAGTCACTTGTTTTCCTGTTCCTTGATTGTGTTCTTAAGGATATAATGCGATGGATGTGATGAAGATCGCTGCTTTTCTTGATGAAAAGGTCCTTTACACTCTTGTCTACTGAATTCACACTCTAATTTTTTGCTTACATTTGATGTTTGTGATATTTCTCCTGCATCTATGCTTCATTTTGATGGATTCTGTGGTTCTGTTTGGTTTTATATTTCACCCCTTATTTATCCCTGTGGATTTCTTACTTCCGCAAAAATACTTTTCCCTTTTTCTTCATTGATTATAATGATATTTCTTCAATATATTGCTTTATGATAGCTTAAAATGTTTGAGTGTTACAACAAAGGAATCCTTAAGATTTCTTATACCGTGCATGCTAACTCTAAGTTTTAGGTTAATCCAATTCTTATACTATGAAATGGGATACTAGTTTACTTGTTCTTTCGTTCATTTTTTTCATTCCTGTATACAGAAGCAGTTCAGACGGCATTTAAAACAGCTGTGATCTCTGGAGGTGTTGCTGCAGTGCCAGCAGTGCATTTTCTTTTCCATTTCATTCTATACTTCAGTATTTTGAAACCTTATCCTTCTATTTCTGGTTATGTGCGAATATTGAATTGCATTATAAAGTTGCAATCTGGAGTAGGCTATGTGATCTTTATTTTTAGAAGACATTCTTTCCATTTTGTCATCTTTTTTTTTAATTTACATGAGATAGAGAATTTACTTGAGCTATTCATCTATTAACTAACAGGACTACTGTTAAAAAGATTCAATTAAAACCTATTTGTTTCTTTGCCTCTCCTTTCAGTTTCTTAATTTAGTTACATTTTCAGTTGATTGGTTTCCATGTCATTCCTTGGGCTAAAGCTAACGTCCATTACACTGTACAAGCACAGGTAGTGTGTCTTAAGAAAACTTATTTTGTAGGTGGTTTGACCTTTATTTTAGACTTCTTGATCTTATATAAATAACTATGCTGATGAGTATTTAGTCATCACATTCGCTATATATTGAAAAGATCTTGAATACTTATATAGAATTAAGAAAGTCAAATAATATCTTTTTAATTAGCTTTTTTGGGTGAGGTCGTAGGTTGTTACTACATTCCTCTTTATTTAGCAGTAGTAGCTGTTATACTTTTGGCACTCTTGTTTTGGCTTAAGCCTTCAAGAAGTAGCCATGTTTTGTTCTAAATATGCTTACATTTGATCTTTGAAAAGTGATCAAGTTTTTTTTGGCACATCTATGTGTTACTAAATTTTAAATTTTTTCTAAGAGCAGCTAATTAATAACTTGTTTTTCACTATTATATAGAACTATTCTACATAATACAAGGGGAAATACACTATTGAAAAATATGATAAAACAACTTGATGAGGAGGACACTCTCTACTGCAGAAAAACTATGATTCTATAAGAAGCTTCAACCTATAGGATGCGTTTGGTATAAGGTTTAAAAAAAGGATGAAAAATTATAAGAATAACATTTTTTGGTGCAAATTTTAAAGGCATAAAAGTTTTTCTAATAACTATATTTGGTTGTCTTTAAACGGAGGGTGTAATATTGAAGGTGTAATTGTTAACTGCATTTAGAAAAAGATTAATAAAAAGAAGTAAAAATGTCACTATATATATAATGTATAATTATAGAATATATAAATAATAAATAATATTATAATATTATATATGTGTGTGTTGGGATTATTTAATATTTCGGCCCTTTTTTACCCCTTGAAAAGTGTTTGCCTTTAATCCTATTAACATACCTCTCTTAGATTAACAATTTAGGGGTGGGGGAATTATCTTTCTGAAAAAAATTAACCCATGCCAAACACCTTCAAAAGAGGGTGAAAAATTATAGGAATAACTTTCACTCCCTTTAACCTCATACAAACACACCCATAAATTGAAAATCTGATGCATAAGATTGTTAATGCCCTTCAAGGTTGTTGAGACAAAAAAAAGAGAACCTAAATTTGTGCCCTTCTCCATTTAGTTTCTATTGTTTTCATAACTTTTTTTGAGGAAACTATTCTATTCACAGCTATTCTCTCCATTGTTGTTTTATAATCATGTTTTCTTGCTATGGATTAATGAGTTACTTGTTGCTTGCTTTTGTTGTATGCTTCTGATTTTCTTCCTTGTATGTATCTTCTTATTGTTCTCAACCAAAAATAAAAAGTTTGTTATAATACTAATGTAAACTAATCTAACTTTTAACCACTGCTATTTGTTTATTTTAAAAAATTTTGGATGGACTCTCTCTCCCCTCCTCTCCCTCTCCCTCTTTCTCTCTCTCTCTCTCTCTCTCTTTCTATATATATATATGATGAAGGTCATGGCATGTCATCTTGTAGAATATTTGTTTGCTTCTTTTTGTTTAGTATGGTCACCATCCTCAGTGAACTATAGAACATGATGTTTGATAACTCTCCACCTCTCAATCAACCTAATGAGATCATGTAATTAGACCCAATAGTATCCTATTGATTCGCGATCAACTAGACCCCATAAGTCTTTGAGCCAGATCATAGCCAGACCTAGACACCCATCGATGAGAATGAACTGATGTGTGATATCTGTTGGATCTAGGGTGAATATTAGACTCAGCCATTTTTTATGCCAAATCGGTCATCAATTCTACTTCATCGTGCGTTTGCATCATAAGAAAAAGGAGAGGGAGGAAAGGCGGCAATGGTTGGTAGCCTTGGGTTGTTTAAATTTTATAGAGTTGGTCATTGCTTGTTCCACCATGTCCCTTCTGTCGTCCCCTCTTCTATCTTTGGAAAACACTTGCTGGAGTATAACAAGTAAAATGGTAGCCAAAATCCTAGCTCATGAAAAGGAAAAAGAACTCGAAGTAGCTGAAACTTGCCATCCCTGATTAAGAAATCCCTTTCATAAGTTTCTTGTAAGGACTTCTCCATCCCCTCCACTCTCTTTCTTTCCCTTTGATCGTACTCTGTCTTGCTTTCTTGAGCCCTTTCATGTGGTTCCTGTTTTTCTTTTCTGTTCTTTCTTTTTCTTTCCCTTTTTTAACTGGACTAGAGCTTCTGTAGATTTTTGATGATTTATGAACAAAACTATAACTCTTATGATAAATTCAATGATCAATCTTAGTTTTTGGCTTCTTGGTTGTTTCTAATATGCAGAAATTTAAGTTTTTGGATTTTAGAAAAGGGTGGTACTTTCTAAGATGCTGATTTGTGTGTAAATAGGAAATTGATGTAATTCATCTCTAAAGAGGATGGAGGCCATATAAGTTTGATTGTACCTCTTCTATTTATACATTTGCCTTCTTAAACTATGGTTGTGAGAGCCTATGTTGCCAAATATATTGTCCTGCATTAGTTATGCATTGAGTAGATACTGATATTTATATGGGGATCAGGAGCCTTAATCCTTTTTCACTAGTCTTTTTGAGTGAGATTTTGAGTTGTGACAAATGGTATTAAAACGAACCCAGCTCATAACCTATGTGGATTAGAGAGCACTATAGATGGGCTCTAATGTGTTTATGACTGGATTTAAATGTGACTTTGGATATGAACCTTTAGTTTTGGTAAGCATGCCAGGACTTCAATAGGCAGAATATGTAAGAGCTTATGCTAGTAATTATTTAGTTAGACATCAGTTATACACTAAGAAGATTCTGGATACTTACACGAGATCAAAGAGCTTAAATAATACCTTCTTGACTAACCTTTTTTGGGTAGAGTCATGAGTTGTGATAGTGGTGCATGAATCTTAACCTCAAAACTTGTGAAGATGGGGAGAAGTTCTTATGTATGGTGTTTCTTATCTGTTGCATATGCGTCTTTTTTATTTATGTTGGCATGCTTGTTGGGGTGTTTTTACACCCATTAACTAGCCACTAACACCTCAAATATCCTCAACATTTAAATCGACAATACCATCAATAACAGGTGCGTGAAGTTAAGTAATTATTGATCTAATTTGATCCGTAACTTGAGCTCAGACCTAAATACCTTCTAATGCTTTCATGTTGGCATCCTGAAACGAGGTTCACTTATTACTATCAAATCACAAATGCGCATAGTGCATTTGAGCTCAGGCTTTGATTAGTCACTAGTCAAATGAAGAGGCACATCCATTGACATCAACATGCAATAAAATAATAATAATAATAATAATAATAGGAAGGGACATGATCTGATTGCCAATTTATTGGACCTTCCAGGAAACTCCTCGTTATTTTATTCTTGAAGAAAGCCGGTCACTTAGAAGGAAATAATTTGAATAGGATAAAAAGAAAAATCAATTTGATAACAGAAGGATTCCAAGCAAGAGGCGTGCAAGATTGCTGGGCTACTGAGGCCTATCGGAACAAATGCTTCCCTCAGTTGAGCATAATATAGATGGAATGTTTTTTTGGGGGGTACTGGAAAAAGATTCATCTGGTTACATCATAGATGCTCTACTTTTCTGCAATCATTTTAGTCAAAAGCATGAACTAATCCTGGATTCCAAAGATGGTTATTAGTACAACTGTACTAAATCAGTGAAAAATCAATACTGATGAATTTTGTCGTTTGTGATTTGTGTATCATTTGGTTCATTATATTTCTGGTAACATTCTTGTTTGGTTAATGGTTAAAATCCTATTTATGGTCTTTCTATGTGGAACTTTATGTTGTCTCTACAACATCAATGGGTAGAAGTTATATGTTAAAGAGCTGGATTTTTAGATATCCTTGGAGGACCCTGAGATCATCAACATCATTTGCATGGAAGTGGAGGTGGTGTTAAAATTTGTTTGGCACAAAGAGAATGGAACACTAATCGCCTTCAAGGTAACTTCATTGTGTACATTAGTTTTAACTTTCCATTGCTTATATATAATTGTATGTACGGTTTACTTAACCAAAAAATCTATTATGTATGAGATTATTTCATTGCATTTTTTTTTAAAATTTAATGTAAAGGGCTGTGCATTGTTATAATTAGCTCTTCTTTGAGAAGAAATTAGTAATGAGAAACTCTAAGTTGTTTTTATGATTAATCTTGTTATAGCATTAGAAGTCATATGCTGATCTTGTTTTGCCAAAATATTTCTAAACAGGGAGAGCATGTAAGTGGTTGTAGAAGGGGATGAAATGATTAAAAACCAATAACATTAATATTCATATGAGGAAATGCGAGTAGAAGACTAAAAGAAGCCATGGTAAGGAGAACAGGTGGAATCTGTCCAGAAGGCTGGACAGATAGAGGATACAAGTTGTTAAATCCAGATGCAAGCTGTGAGAAGGGATTTAAAACAATCTTTTGAGTGGATTGAATTGCTGCCCTTAATAGAGATGAACATAGAACAAGAAGACATTGAAATGCATCAAGATTAGAAGGAAACATGGAACAAGGCATCTTGGTTTTGTTGTTGTTGTGGTTCTTTCTTGTGAAGATAGGTGCAAATGAGCTTAGGTTATGTTTGATCTGGCTTAACCTAGACTGGGCTAGAGTTGGTTCCAGGCCAAGGATTTTAACTTGTACTTAACCTATTTACTTGATTTGGTAAGTTTCAGCTGGATTTCTTTCATGACTAGGCTTAAATTCTTTTTGTATGGCATATTGATTTTTTTTTTTTTTTTTGGGATACTTGATGTCAGATTGAGCCTCCTTGCGATGATTTACATACATTTAGATGATGATTAGGTCCAGATTTTGGGACATCATTGAGCCCATGGGTCCAAATTTTCAATGATCAGGAAGCAAGAGTATGTGCAAACAGAATCCTTTACTTGGAAACCTGAAGCAATATGGTGTTAACAAGGTGAAACTCAAAGCTTGCATTATGTCCTGAACAAGCTTTCAGCTACATCTTTTCTGTTACAGAGTGCTTGTCAACTACATTTAGACGACGGCCATGTTGGAATAATGGAAGATTCATGCTTCAAGAACATGAAAATAATTTTCTTTCTGTTGAAGGTGACAGATGATAGAGAAGAAAGCAATGAGATGCTTTATGAAAAATAAGTGTAAAAATATTTTTAAATGATATGCAAACCCACTCTGTTGCACGATGCTGATTTTGAACTCCCATATGATTATTAAAAGATTCTTGTTGCCGCCAGATCACTTTTAATGAGCGTCAAATGAGAAGAAATCTTCGTGGGCCTTTAAGGGAATGGCGGGACCCTCTCCTTTACTCAGGAACCTGCAAGAAAAGTTCCGGACCGATGGCTCCGGCGGGAACCCTCCGACGTCCAAGTTAGTGATTTGGAGAACATGAATTTTTTTTTTTAATGATTGGATAGAGCTTGAGCCCTCTATCTTAAGGGCCGGAGGCATTTTATACCTGTTTGGGGATCCCTCTTACCCTTCATTCGTAGTGGTCGAGTCCCTTTTGGACGGTTGTTGATTTTCGGTCTTCAACGTGCCACAAAGGACGGGTAATGGGACTGAACGTGGAGGGCCACACCCGTCGTTAGTGGCGCCAGAGGGAGGCACGTTCATTGCACATGTCGCCGAGGTCGATGCCGAGGTCGACACCGAAGTCGATGCCGAGGCTGCCACCAAGGCCGAGACAGGCTGCGGTCGATGCGGAGATCGAGACGGGCCGAGTCCGACGTCGAGGCCGGAGTGGGCTGTGGTCGACATCGAAACCGACACCAAGGCCTAAATGGGCCGCGACCGATGCAGAGATCGAGATGGGCCGAGGTGAGCCCAATGCCAAGGGATTGGATTACCGCCAGACCACGTGACATAGGGCTCGTGATTCCGACATCTTGCGGGTCATTTAGCCTGATCAGCCACATCAGATGCCCTCCTGCCCTTGAACTGGTGTCACCGTTTAAGTGAAAGGGGCGTCGAGTCATTAGCGGCTGATCCCCATATCGCGTTGAAAGGTGTCCGCACACGTGCCCTTGATAAGACAGCTCCTTTAAGATGATAGGATTGTGGGGCGTCATCATCTCCGCATCCTAACCGTCAGATTCGCCTCGAGGCTAGGAAGCAGTCCGAGATCCCCGAAATATCGGCGACCATCATCGAGTCGTCAAATCACTGGCACCGATATGCTCTCATTGGTTCGAGGTCTCGTCTACCGCACGCCCGGAGCGTCACCGCAGAGTCCTTCTCAATGAATAGTGTCTGCGTGGCCGGCGTATCGGGCCGGATGATTTTGAAAATGTCGATAAGAAATATATCAGTAAGGACGTGCCCTAGCTTCAATTTCACCTACTGCACAGAGTTTCTTCTTCTTCCAGCCTGAGAGCCTCTCTAATTTCTTCTTCTTCATCTGCCCAGGTTAGTTCCCCATGCCTTCTCAGTCGCCTTCTTCTAATTCGTTCTCTCGGTCCTCCACAAACCAGGTCCCTCTGACCCGTAGGGCTTCGGCCAGGGAACCGGCTGTTAGGAGTCCGTCGGTAGCTGTAACTCCACCTCCTAGGGTAGCTTCGTCTTCTAGAGCAAGCAGAGGTTCTCCCGAGGGGACCGTCTCCACGGTTATTTCTGCCGACCTTGCGGCCTTTAGGGCGGCCTATAGGATACCTGAAGAGGTGCGACTGATGCACCAGGACCCAATGACAGGGTGACCTCTACCCCTCGGGGGGTCGCCCTTTATGAGGAGTTTTTGAAAGCCGGTCTTCGTCTTCGTCTTCACCCTTTCATCATCAATCTCTTCGATAGGTATAATTTGGTCCCGGCTCAACTAGTTCCCAACTCAATCAGGGCCATTTGTGCCTTCTTAGTGTTGACCCGCCTTCAAGGCCTCTCGAGTAACGTCTCCCTCTTCCGCAGTCTCTACACCATTCGGGCTCAATCTGGCTGGTGGTTATTTGCCCTCCGGCCAGGTAGAGCCCTTAGGCTAGGTCTCCCTTCGTCCATAAAGGGGTAGAAATCCCGATTCTTCTTGCCGAGGTCGATGGGGTAAGAAGGGAATGGGGCACGCTCAATACCGAGGCTAAGAAGAACATCTCGGTAGTACCGAGAGATCAAGAAGCCTTCAATCTTCTCCTGGCGACTGAACTCCCATCATATCGAGAGCTATTGTCGGAGGACAACCTCCGACACGCCAGCATCGCTCCTGATGACGGTGAGGCCTCTTTGAAGATAGCATTTTTCTTTCGCTCCCCTTTCTCTTTCTTCTCCTTTTTTTAAAGACATCGGTTCTCGTGCAGCTATGAAGATCACCATCCCAGCCGAGGCTTTCCACAAGGCCGTTGTTAAGAGGAGGAAAGGGCAGAGTGACGGAGCCGAGGGATCGAGGAAGAGGCCTCGGTCCCGATCGCCACCTGCGCCCCGGAACGTCCCCAAGCTTCCTACTCCATCGCCACCTCCCCGTCGATCCCCTATACTATCACCACCGCTGCCTCCACGACGGTCTCCTACTCCACTGCCACCGCGGCGGTCTCCCACACCGCTGCTACCGTCGGAGCCCGTCGATCTGACCGGGGTATGCCGCCCGAGGAGTCGAGGGCCCACCTCATCCATCAACCGAGCACCCTGATCCGCTGACTACTGGGCCCCGAGGGAAGCGCCTCAGGCCAGTAAAGGGGCATCGGTTGATAAGAGGCAGAAGGCCGTTGTAGGCTACGAGGCCCGTAGCGCCGCGTCCGAGCCCACAGGAGATAGGATGGGACCGGTTTCCTCGCGGCCATCTCTTATGAATCACCCCCACCTCGCCGAGAAGCTACTATCAGCGCATCACTCCTGCTATTCGGGAGGAGATCATGCGGACCAACTCCCGAATCCTCTTCAAAGATTGCTAGACGGCCCTGCTCCGGGTAAGCAGCCGTTTACATCCTAATCCTGTTCGTTTTCCATGTTTTTACTTCGGGTAATTGACATCAGCCTGGATGTGCATATGGTAAATATCTTCAGTCATACCCAAGCTCTTGTCGCCAGTGGGGAGCGTCGGCTTGATCGCTGCCAACGGGAAGCTTTCGAGTACCGGGACCGGGCTGCGAAAGCTGAAGACGCTTTCAAGCTGACTCAGCTGGGGAGGCGGAGAGGCTCGAAATAGTTCAGTCTCAGGCGCGGGCCGAGTCAACAGCAGCACAGCAACAGATGCACAAGGTCCTCGAGCGTGCTCTCACGGCCGAGGGGAAGTTGACGGCCGTTGAGGCAGAATTGCCGACATCAAGGCCCAGCTCGAAGCGGTGAAGTCTGAGCTGAGATATTCCGAGGAGAAGATTGAAATCGCCGAGGAAGTGGCCCGCCTGGCTGACATTAAAATTCGAGGCCACGGAGGCAGTGAAAGCCGCCGACAAGAAGTCAGCTGAGGCTAAAGCGCGGCTCGGGCCGCTGAGGAGAAGGTGGCCGAAGTGGCGGAAAAAGCCGTGGAGAGCTACCGAATTCTCAAGTCTTCATCAAGGAGTGGCCGAAGCGGCGGAAAAAGTCATGGAGAGCTACCGAAATTCCCAGGTCTTCATCGAGGAGGTGGCCGAAGCAGGGGCCGGCGCCTACCTTCAAGGTTTTTATTGCTGCCGAGACAAGGCAGTGAGGGTCTTTGGTGTTGAAGGCCTTAAAGACTTAGAACCCGAAGAAAAGACCTTGAGGACGAAGAGGTCAACCAGGGTTCCGCTCCGACCGACAATACCGCCCCCCCAGCCGATGCTGCTAGCAAAGAACTGAAGTCTCGCCTGCGGTCATGGCTCTCTTTTTTTTTTAACAATGTACTCAGGTCCGACTATGGTCGGCATTTTGTAAAAGCTTAGTTGATCAATGAAAAGAAAGTATTTTGACATTTGTGTTAGAATTACTGATCCTTTCCTTTTTTCAATGTTATCGAGACATAGCTTCCCAAGCCGCTAGCCCGTTGTAATCTATTGGTGTCTATAGGAGTTGCATAGAATCACACCAACCCGGTCAAAACGGGGTCACTTATAGCTTAGTTAGGGACGTTTTGGGATTGGTATGCCTGATCCCTGACCGCCGATGTCAGGCTGCTGACGAGCCAAACATTCTTGTGATCCCGATCCTTCGGCGTTATTTTGTTGAGAGGCCTTATAATGTTGCCTTGCCGGCATGTTTCGTGTGTCATTCCGCCGATGGGCATTTAAAGCGGTACTGCGGGAGTGACCCGATACTGTGCCAGTGAGCCTCTTAACCCGAAGGGCGACCCGAGGGTGTCACAACCAGGCTCAGGGTCCTTTCAACCCCAAAAGGTGACCTAAGGGTGCTGTGACCAGGCTTAGGATCTTTTTAACCCCGAAGGGTGACCTAAGGGTGCTGTGACCAGGCTCAGGGTCTTTTCAACCCCGAAGGGTGACCTAAGGGTGTTGTAACCAGGCTCAGGGTATAACACCGGAATTTGGATTCTGCGCCGACGCAAGAGTTGGGATTTGGTGCCGACGTGGGAGTCGGGCCTCGGCGCCGATGCTGGGGTCGGGCCTCGGCGCCGACGCGGGAGTGCCGATGCGGGGGTCGGGCTTCGGCGCTGATGCGAGGGTCGGGCTTCGGCCACATTATCGTAGGACGGAGAGGCAATGCGAAGTGTTGCATAAGAAGTGCATTTTTGTTTCAATAAGATTGAAGAGTGGGGTATCCAAACCTACAAACATTCAGTTGAGCACGTCACTGGTAGTACCGGCGAAGGTTGTCGAAATTCCAAGTTCGAGGGAGCGACCTTCCGTTGAGCTCATCGAGTCGGTAAGCTCCTCGGTGAAGGGCCTCCACGACCCGATAGGGCCCCTCCCAATTAGGTGATAATTTTCCTCCCTCCATTGGCCTCGAGACCTCGGCCTTCCAGAGGACCAAGTCCCCGGGATGGAACATCCGGGGTCTAACGCGGGCGTTGTAATACCTTGCCGCTTTCTGTCGATAAGCGGCTATCCTGATCCGTGCTTGATCGCGCGTCTCCTCGATGAGATCCAAACTGGCCCTCGGTTGGGCTGAGTTGTCCTCCTCATTGTAGGCTTCACTCGAGGACTGGGGACCCGATTTCATTAGAATGACGGCCTCGATCCGAAAACAAGACTGAATGGGGTTTCGCCGGTGGGAGTTCTTGGAGTTGTATGGTAGGCCCACAGGACATGGGGAAGTTCTTCCACCCATCTTCCTTTAAAGTCATCGAGCCGTGTCCGAAGCCCCTGAAGAATAGTACGATTAGTTACTTCAGCCGCCCCATTGGTCTGTGGGTGTCCGACGAAGGTGAATCTCTGATTGATTCCTAACTCGCTACAAAATTCTCTGAAGGGGGCATTATCGAACTGTCGGCCGTTGTCTGTGATGAGAGTGTGGAAAGTCCAAAACGGCAAATTATGGACTTCCAGAAGAAGGTTCTCACTCTTGTTTCGGTTATTTTGGCTAGAGCTTTGGCCTCTACCCATTTGGTGAAGTGGTCGATAGCGACTAGCAAAAACCTTCGTTGACCGGAGGCAGGGGGAAATGGTCCTAAAATGTCCATCCCCCATTGGGCGAAGGGCCACGGAGCAGAGATGAGACTCAAGTAGAAGTGGGCTGCCGCTAGACGTTGGCATGCCGTTGGCAACTGTCACATTTTCGCACCAATTCGGCCGCATCTTCCCGCATGGTGAGCCAATAATAGCCTTGACGAAGGGCTTTATACGCTAGCGCTTGTCCCCCAGATGGTTTCCGCATGCGCCTTCATGAATCTCGCGGAGAATGTAGTCGGCCTCAGCAGGACCGACACACTTGAGGAGGGGATACGAGAAGGACCTCCGGTATAGGCGTCCATCCATTATCAGAAATTTGGAAGCTCGCCACTTGAGGAGTTTGGCCTTGGAAGGTCATCGGGGAGGACACCATCGGTGAGATATTGGACATAGGCGTCCATCCAAGAAGGCTCCTACTCAACTGGCAGAGCCTCCTCTGCCGCCTCGATGCTCGGGACTAGCAAATGCTCCACGTAAGTCCTCCCCAAGGTCTCGTCGGCCGAGGTGGCCAAGCGGGACAACGCATCAGCCCGGGCATTCTCTTTCCGAGGATATAGCTGACACAGAAACGAGCAAAGAGGAGGGACTCTGACTGGACCTTGCCCAGGTATCGGGATATGATAGGGTCCCGAGCCTCATACTCCCCAGTGATTTGCCCCGAGATGAGTTGGGAGTCGGTATACGCTATGAGATGCTCCACTTTAAGTTCTCTGGCAAGCCTCATCCCAGCCAACAAGGCTTCGTACTCGGCTTGATTGTTCGTGGCAGGGAAGAGAAAATGGAGGGCATACTCAATCGTTACACTGTCGGGGCCGACGAGAATGATCCTGGCGCCACTCCCTTAGGAGTTTGAGGCCTCGTCCACATGAAGGATCCAATCCCTCCTCGTATCCGTGGTTGGTGCCTCCAGGGGCTTCGTCCGAGCTTCCCTGGTCTGCTTATCAGTCCGGGTGCATTCAACCAGGAAATCTGCCAAGACCTGGGACATCATAGCCGACCTTGGTTTGAAGGTCAGATCAAATTCTTCCAACTTGAGCGCCCACTTTGCCAGCCGACCGGAAGTATCAGGGCGAGATAAGATCGTCCTCAGGGGCTGGTCCGTCAGCACCACAATTGAGTGGGCTTGGAAATAAAGCCTGAGACGTTGAGCCAACACTATTAGCGCAAAATAATTTTTCGATTTTGGTGTACCTGGTCTCGGCGTCATGGAGCACTTTACTAGTGTAATATACCGGCCTCTGCGATCCCTCAGTGTCTATCCGGACGAGGACAGAACTGACGGCCTCCTGAGAAGCGGCCAGGTACAAAAAGAGGTTCTCTCCCTCCATAGGTTTTGACAGTAGCGGCGGAGTCGATAAGAAGTTCTTCAGTTCCTCAAAGGCCCTTTGGCAGTCAACCGTCCATTCGAAGGCATCGACTTTTCGCAAGGCCTTGAAGAAGGGAAGGCACCGCTCAGCCGATCTGGATAGGAAACGACTCAGAGCTGCCAGTCTTTCGGTCAGGCGCTGGATTTCCTTTTTATTCACTGGCGTCCTCATATCTAGGATAGCTTGGATCTTGTCCGGGTTCACCTCTATCCCTCATTGCGTCACCATGAATCCCAGAAACTTGCCCGCTACGACTCCGAAAACACACTTTCGGGGATTCAGCCTCATCTCAAACCGACGAAGATTGCTGAAGGTCTCCATTAGGTCAGATATATGGTCGCTAGCTCGGACGCTTTTGGTCAGCATGTCGTTTACATATACTTCCATGTTACGCCCGATCTGACTTTCAAAGACTTTATTCATCAACCTCTGATAGGTAGCGCCAGCATTTTTCAACCCGAAAGGCATGACTTTATAGCAGTAGATTCCCTTCTCGGTCACGAAGGAGGTGCCTCTTCATCTGAGGGCTCCATTCTGATCTGGTTGTACCCCAAGAAGGCATCCATAAAACTGAGAGTCTCGTGACCGGAGGTGGCGTCCACTAACTGGTCGATCCTGGGGAGCGGGAAGCTGTCCTTGGGGCAGGCTTTGTCGAGGTCAGTGAAATCGACACACATCCTCTAGCTTCCATTGGCTTTCCGTACTATCACTACATTAGCCAACCAGTCGGGGTAATGGACCTCCTAAATGTGGTCGGCGGCGATCAGTTTGCGGACCTCTTCGTCGACGGCTTTCTGGCGCTTGGGGTAAAGCTTCTCTTCTTTTGCCAGACCACCCTACAGTTGGATTTAATGTTAAGTTTGTAAGTGATTACTTCGGTTGGTATACCTGGCATGTCGATCGGCGACCATGCGAAAATATCAGAGTTGGCTCGGAGGAAACTGAGGAGCCGGCTCCTCTCCTCCTCGGGAAGAGAGGCCCCGATTTGGACGGTTCTCATCGAGTCCTCTCTAAGGGGAAAGTCAATAGATGTCCCGCCGGTTTCCCCCTCTTCTCGGCCTCTCTCGGGTCTGTCAATTCAGGAGTCGGCGAGGGGTCTGCCGACTGAGGGCTAGGGGCCTTTCCCCCCGCATCTCCCCGATCCCATGACGGGTGGGAAACCACACAAGTAACCTCTTCGTCGAGATAATGGCATCCAATAGATTTAAACCTAGCCTGCCGAGAATAGCGTTGTATGCTAGAGGCACTCTCACCACCAGGAACTTCATGAAGATCGTGCTCTGGCGGGGTGAAGTCCCAACCGTGATGGGGAGAGTAATTTCTCCCTCAACTTTCACCGCATCTTCGGTGAAGCCCACGAGAGGCGTCGTCACTAGCCGAAGGGAATCCAAAAGCAAGTTCATACAAACAAATGCCTCATACGTCAGAATATCAGCCGAGCTTCCACTATCAACTAATATTCTTTTTACAGGATGTTTAGCAATCGTCATGGATACGACGATGCTTTCATCATTTGGGTTATCTACCCCCTCTAAATCCTTTTCGAAGAAAGGGATTACAAGGCTATCTCTCTCACCCCCCCCCCCAGGTCTTTTTGAAGTGCCACCCGCTCCCCAGGAGATCATTGCCACAGTCTTCTCAGTCGGGGTGTTGTCAATATTGGCTTGCTGAGCGGGTGGCGCCGAAGGGCCCAGTGCTGCTGGATTTCCTCTCCGAACAAACTGACCGAGGTGGCCTTGCTGGATGAGCTCCTCTATGGCCTTCTTCAGCTGTCGATAGTCTTCCGTGTTGTGGTCGTGATCTCGATGGAAACGACAATACAGATTTTTGTTGCGAGGAACTCCAGCTTTAGGCGGCGCTTGAGATATGGTTCACCCTCAATTTCCATAAGAATGTGGGAAATCGGGGCTAATAGAGGGGTGTAACGCTCACCTACGGGAGCGAAAGTCCGTGGCCGACTGTCCGCCCGATGAGGTGGCTCGGGCTTTTTTGTATGAGACCTGCCAGACTCTGATCGAACTTGCTTTTTGCTGGGGCCTTCATCAGTTTCCCATCGAGAGAAGTCGGCCTTATCAGCGCGAATATATTTCTGAGCTCGACTCAGCAACTCTGCGTACGAGCTCGGAGGCTTCTTGTTTAATGAATACGCGAAGCGGGAAGGGCGGAGCCCGCGCTTCAAGGCCAAGGTAGCCACCGAGTCGTCAAGGTGATAAACGTCCATCGCTGCCTCTTTGAAGCGGGCAATGAAGTCCCAAAGAGTCTCTCCACTCTTCTGTCGGATGGCAAAGAGGCTATCGGCCACCCGAGGGATCCATCAGCTCGTGTCGAAGTGGGCAAGAAAAGCTTTCTTCAACTGTCTGAATGAACTGATACTACGAGGAGGTAGACGGAAATACCAAGCCCTCGCAGCCTTTCGTAGGGTGGCTGGGAAAGCGATGCATAGAAGAGCATCCGATGCCCCCTGGACCTGCATGTGCACCTTATAACTTTTCAGATGGTCCAGGGGATCGATAGTACCGTCGTAGGGATCTAGCTGAGGAAGGCAAAATCGGGAGGGGATAGGTTCTTCCATGATCCGCCTAGTTAGAGGGGGGCGACTGTCATACTTCGCCTTCGATTGATTGGTCAGTCGTCGGTCGAGCTCCTCCAAGCGCTAGTAGCACTCTTCCAGTCGCCTCTCCGCGCGGAGGTGAATCCTCTCGCCTGTGGACTCTTCCCCTAATTTGGTAGAAAGGGGACGGGGGGACGGGTGGTGTCGACGGGCTATACCCTTCCCTTGGGCCTTGTCTCGGGATCGTTGGGGAGAGGGACTGTCAGAGGATCTCCTTCCTGCGGGGGCATCTCGACGGCTGTGAGCCTTCCGTCGGGAATGTCTTCCGCGGGTGGACTGTTGGCTGGGCTGTGCCGCAACTTCTTCCAATGATTGGGGCGGCGGCAGAGGTTGAGTAGCCGCCGATTGTTGTTGGAGTTCCCGAATCACCGTAGCAAGGGACCGCACCTCCTGAGTGAGGGCGGTGACCCTATCACCTTGGCATGGTGGTGAAGGATGAACCGGCGGGAGGGCCTCTGGCTGCTCGGCCCTCACCTGCTGCTCCCTAGCCAGGCTGGTGGAAGTTTCTTGAGTACGAGTTACCACCATTTCTTCTTCGGGTTAGGAGGAATAGGGAGCTTGCTGGTTCGCGTCTGTTACTTCCTTTTCTACACGCCTTGCTGCCCACCCCTACCTGGCGTGCCAATCTGTTGCTGCCAGATCACTTTTAATGAGCATCAGATGAGAAGAAATCTTCGCGGGCCTTTAAGGGAATGGTGGGACCCTCTCCTCCACTCAGGAACCTGCAAGAGAAGTCCCGGACCGATGGCTCCGGCGGGGACCTTCTGACGCCCAAGTTAGTGATTTGGGGAACATGGATTATTTTTTTTAATGATTGGATAGAGCTTGAGCCCCCTACCTTAAGGGTCGGAGGCTTTTTATACCTGTTTGGGGATCCCTCTTACCCTTCATTCGTAGTGGTTAAGTCCCTTTTGGACGGTTGTTGATTTCCGGTCTTCAACGTGCTACAAAGGACGGGTAATGGGACTGAACGTGGGGGGCCACACCCGTCGTTAGTGGCGCTAGGGGGAGGCACGTTCATTGCACACATCGCCGAGCACGTTCGTGGTGGAGTAATCCACCATTCTCGAGGAAAGTGGGCCACGTAGCTTGGACGTGGATGACCATCGCCGGGGTCGACACCGAGGTCGACGCCGAGACCGTTGTCGAGGTCAATGCCGAGGTCGACACCGAAGCCGATGCCGAGGCCGACACCGAAGCCGACACCAAGGCCGAGATGGGCCGCGGCCGATGCAGAGATCGAGACGGACCGAGTCCGACGCCGAGGCCGGAGTGGGCCGTGGCCGACATCGAAACCGGCACCAAGGCCTAGACAGGCCGCGACCGATGCGGAGATCGAGATTGGCCGAGGTGAGCCCAACGTCAAGGGATTGGATTACTGCCAGATCACGTGACATAGGGCTCGTGATCCCAACATCTTGCGGGTCATTTAGCCTGATCAGCCACATCAATTCTTATTCTGGATATACCCTGCATTGCTTTTTATGCTACGGACTTCAAAAATTTTATTGGACTGCTTGCTGAATCCTTCCCTAATTTCAGTCATGGTATGACAATAAATGTTAGCTGGGTAGCGCCTTTATTGCAAGGATTTGCTTTCAGAGGAGATCCAGGTTTCAGATACTTGGTATTTCTCAGAAAGATTGGCATCATGATATTAACATTGCACATGAAAGTTGTCGTTAACTCGCGATCTTTTTAAGTTTTTAAGTTTTAATTCCTTCTGTAGAATGCATTTATTAGTTTGTTTTGCAACATAGAAATTGATCCCTGATGGGGCCCGTTAACAGGTCCATAAAAAAAAACTACTACGGCAGTTTGTTCCTGAACGGTCTTTCCCGATCTTCAGACGGGAGACGTGTACATCCTCGGTTGTTGACCATGGACGGACCTGTCGAGCCCGTTCAGCTTCCTTAACGGCCGTCGGCAACCTGAGACGATGGTTTCTTCTATGGTAGCCCCAAGCGCGTGCGCCCTCTCTCTCTCTCTCCGCTACCACAAGTCTTAATTACAAGTCTTAATTATTAAATAGCCTTGTGAGGTGCTTCATGGCAGGCAATAAATAACACAAGAGAGCGTAAGAAAAGGGCGAGAGGGGGAGAAAGGCCCATCTCGACAGGCCTCCCATCTCTCCTTGAGCTTAGCTGATTGAATAGGGAGAACTCTAGGCCGTCCCATTCTTTCTGCTCTGGACCTCTTGGTCAGAAATGGACTGATCATCGCATACAACATACTAAAATACCATGGACGCGCCAGTAGCCCATCTTAGGCTCTCCGCTTTGACACCAACCTCATCCCAGCCACATTCCTCAACGACCTCAACGGTCGAGTCTTCTTCTGCTCTGGACCTCTTGGTCAGAAATGGACTGATCATCGCATACAACATACTAAAATACCATGGACGCGCCAGTAGCCCATCTTAGGCTCTCCGCTTTGACACCAACCTCATCCCAGCCACATTCCTCAACGACCTCAACGGTCGAGTCTTCTTCAGCGACTTTTCCCAGCCGGTGCCCCACAGCGGCCTCCTCCGTCCATTCCGGGCGGCACCAGGCATCCATCTCCCATGATGGTCCCGGACGGCGGCTCCGTCTTCACAACAATCTTTGTTTCCTAAGGTTCTATAAAGCCTAAACAACACCGGCAGCGGCCCACCCGCTGCCCAGCTAATAAGAGGAAACTGTCCGTGGATTAAATGCTATTATAAGACTAATTAAGGATGGATGTAAATGGCCTCTTAGAGGTTCCTAGCTCCCCGTTCTCCAACGGCAGAGTCGTCCATGACAGCCTCATGCCAAATCGTCCACGACGGCTTGCGGCTTCTATGGCGGCCCTTGTCCCCTTCCACAGCGGCCAAGAACAACGGGCCGCTCTCACCGATCCATCCTTGGCGGTCTTTGGACTCCCTCAAACTCCCCAACGGCCTTCCACAATGGCATATTGCCTTCCACAACGGCTGCAGTGGCCCCGTTCTAGGCGGCCTCCAAGTAATTCCTCGACGGCACCCAGCTTCAGTCCACTACAGTACCCAGGCCTAGACGGCCCCATGCATGCACGTAAGGGAGACTGAGCGGCCCCTCCTCACATTAATTCCTAGGCGGCCCTTCATGCTAAGCAGCCCCTCCTTACAATAATTCCTAGGCGGCCCTTAATTCTAAGCGGCCCCTCCTCACATTAACTCCTAAGCCCCTCCTCACAATAATTCCTAGGCGGCCCTTCATTCTAAGCGGCCCCTCCTCACATTAACTCCTAGGTGGTCCTTCATTCTAAGCGGCCCCTCCTCACCATAATTCCTAAGCGGCCCTTCATTCTAAGCGGCCCCTCTTCACAATAATTCCTAGGCGGTCCTTCATGCTTAAGCGGCTCCTCCTCACCATAATTCCTAGGCAGCCCTTCATTCTAAGCGGCCCCTCCTCACATTAATTCCTAGGCGGCCCCTCCTCACATTAATTCCTAGGCGGCCCCTCCTCACAGTAATTCCTAGGCGGCCCTTCATTCTAAGCGCCCCGGCCCCTCCTCACAATAATTCTTAGGCAGCCTCTCTCTCTCTCTCTCGATGGCCTCCTCAACGGCATTTATGTGCCGAGACATTTATAGGTCTTATTAAGACCCTCTCTCCAAGGCATTCATTAGAGAGCTTTCAATTGAATAAGAGCATTCAATGTCAAGTCACGAACCACGAGGAGAGAGAGAGACGGTGGAGGAAGTCCTGAGCGGCCTTTCCCTCAACCTTCACCTTAGGCGGCCTTTCTAGGCGACTATCCTTGGCCGCCTTTCTAGGCGGTTTCGGTTTCAGACTCCCAATGCCACCATGATGATGACTCCCTATCGCATTTATGTGCCAGGGCATTTATGGTCTTATAAAGGCTACATGCATTTATAGCTGCCACGTTGACTCCCTTTTTGGCCCCATGCGTGCACATAAGGGTGCTTCGATAATAACTTCGGGACGTCTTCATCTTAGGCGGTCCCGAAAGCTTCTCTCAGCTAGGCGGCTCCCGAGCAATCCTAGATGGCCACCGACACTCCCATGACGGCGGCCAGGAGCGGCTTAGGCGGCCCCTGACACTCCCATGACGGCGGCCCCGAGCGTTCCCAGGCGGCCGCACTGGTCCCAAGCGGCCCCTATTTCTTACCACGAGCATCCTAGCCGACCTCATGCGTGCACAGGTCCGAACAATCCCAGGTGGCCACAGTGATCCAAGAGGCCCTTAGCGGCTCCCGAGCAGTCCTAGGCGGCCCCGGCCTCAGTCGATAACGGCCTCGCCGGACCTAAGTCCCTAGCGGCCCTTCCTTAGTGGCTTCTAGCTCGGACACGCGTGGGCCCTACAGTGACTGTTCATCACGTCATCTTCTGGATTAATAAATTATGGCCACTTACTCTAATGAGATAATTAAGTGGTCATCTGTCTCTGACGAGATGGCGCCTAAAGCTCTGATATTCCACTAAGAGGTAAGCTTTATCGAAAGTTATCATTCATCATAAAAGTCTTGACAAGTGGTAGCATTTGGGCCTCACAGATGTCAGCCCTAACATTTCACCCACCAAAAGTACTTAGTCATCATGACACTTCAGCCACTCAGACTAAATGAGCCCCAAAAGTCATGGTCCATCATGAGGCCCCACGTGACTCATTCCCACTAGATGACAGATTCAAACTTCTCAAGCAAGCTACACAGAGTACAATGGTGAATAAAGAAGGTAAGAGGTAACTCAAAAAGGACTCAACACACTCATTCTGGGGGGATCTTTTTTTCTCTTTCGAGCTTTCTCAAGCTCACGGCTGTTGCCCAGAGCACTAACTTGAGCGTTGGAGGGTTCCCGCCGGAATACCCGGCCGTGGGACTTCTTGCAGGCTTTGAAGACAAAGGAAGGGCCCCGATATTTCTATGGGGGAACGGTCGACGCTCAAGGAGGCTGACTCAAAGTGATCGGGCATCAACAGATTGGTGCGCCAGGTAGGGGGGCACGCACTGCAGGAAAGAAAGCTCTGTCTTCCTGAGCTATAAGCCTTTGTCCCCTTTAAGATAGCCATGGTGGCGATGCGCATACTGAAGGTCCTCACCAATCATGCTGGGGGCATTCACATCACACTGAGTAGCAGAGGACCGCTCTCTTTGCTCCTCCTTCACCACGAGCCTCAGCTGCTCTAATTAACCAACTGGCCATCCTCAATCAATAAGTTCAAGTCTTGAATGCAGCAGTTCATAAGCCGCAGAAGCAATGCTCGGTGGCCATTCAGCAGCAGTCCAAGCTTCTCACATCACTCGTGATAGCTGCACCAGTTAGTCAGAGATTCACCTGCGGGAAATCTCCTCATAGAGAAGCTTATCGCCATCAAGCTTCACCTAAGCACGGCCACTACGAAGCTTTCAAGAGACTGCGGTCTCCTTTCTTCTTCTCATCTTCTGAGTCATCTTGAGAGGACCTTAATCATGGGATGAGGAGGCATCTGGATGAACAACACTGGTGGCTGGAAGAGCTTAGTCAAAGGCTCAACAATCAGTCGGAGGTAGATTGCAACATGGTCAAAAGAATAATTTTCAAAAAGGGGCGAACATGGTCATTCCAAGCATTTGTAGGCATTTTAATTTCTGGTGGTAATAGGCCAGGAGGTGTTGATGCAATTAATGCAAAAGATGAAGATAAAAGGTCTTTGCAACTTCTCCACCATTTCAAAAATCGAGAATCTTAAACCAAAAGTCGCTAAATTCCAATGCTGCGACTGCGGCGAAAGAAACAAATAGGGAGAGTGTCAAGAAGAAAAGAAAAAAAAATGGCATCCAAGAGTGGGGAAACAAAGCAGCTGCAAGTGATAGAGCCTCATCATCCGAAAAAAAAAAAATTCATACATTAAATGATGCTGGTGGACCATCTGATGAGGGAAGAGTTAGCATCCTCAGCAATGGACAAGTGATGATACCCAAGCGAGGACAGACCACTAGCGGGCTGAAATACCCAGGTCAGCAGCAGGGGACCAATTTCTCCAAAAGAAAAGCTCCCAAGCCCTTAATTGACACCAAACATGATGCAAAGGCAAAAAAGCCTCGAAAGCTAAGTATATCACACTCTGAGAGCAAAGTTTCTTTTATATAATCCAATAGATTTCTATTTGACTTCCTAACCCCTCAGCGGCCCAAGGGACACAGACACCCCGGACCGGCACAAGAAACCTCCGGAGGTTCAAGCCCTATGTCCTAAGTGGCCCTGAGCTGAACCCCCGAGGCAATTTTATTTTCACCCCATCAATAAAGGCTCTCGAGCATGGTCCCATCACAGCGACTCTCGGGTCACCCTTCGGGGTTCAAAAGGAACCTGAGCCTGGTCCAAGCACCCTCAGGTCACCCTCCGAGGTTAAAGGCTCCCGAGCATGGTCCCATCACAGCGACTCTCGGGTCACCCTTCGAGGTTCAAAAGGAATCTGAGCTTGGTCTAAGCACCCTCAGGTCACCCTTCGGGGTTAAAGGCTCCCGAGCATGGTCTCATCACAGCGACTCTCGGGTCACCCTTCGGGGTTCAAAAGGAACCTGAGCCTGGTCTAAGCACCCTCAGGTCACCCTCCGAGGTTAAAGGCTCCCGAGCATGGTCCCATCACAGCGACTCTCGGGTCACCCTTCGGGGTTCAAAAGGAACCTGAGCCTGGTCCAAGCACCCTCAGGTCACCCTCTAGGGTTAAAGGCTCCCGAGCATGGTCTCATCACAGCGACTCTCGGGTCACCCTTCGGGGTTCAAAAGGCTCTCAATGGTTTTATTGCAGCCTCATTGGCTCTATCTCTCATCCTCAGCGACATCAGTGTAGCTCCATCGGCTCCATGTCTGGCACCTAGCTGGCCCTCGGGCTGGTCCTAGGCGGCCATAAGTATGCCTGGTCCCTAGCCGGCCCTCAGGCTGGTCCTAGGCGGCCACAGGTATGTTAGGCCCCTAGCCGGCCCTCGGGCTGGTCCTAGGCGGCCACAGTCATGTCTGGCCCCTAGCTGGCCCTCGAGCTGGTCCTAGGCGGCCACAGGTATGTTAGGCCCCTAGCCGGCCCTCGGGCTGGTCCTAGGCAGCCACAGTCATGTCTGGCCCCTAGTCGGCCCTCGGGCTGGTCCTAGGCGGCCACAGGTATGTTAGGCCCCTAGCTGGCCCTTGGGCTGGTCCTAGGCGGCCACAAGTATGTTAGGCCCCTAGCCGACCCTCGGGCTGGTCCTAGGCGGCCACAAGTATGCCTGGCCCCTAGCCGGCCCTCGGGCTGGTCCTAGGCGGCCACAGGTATGTTAGGCCCCTAGCCGGCCCTCGGGCTGGTTCTAGGCGGCCACAAGTATGTTAGGCCCCTAGCCGGCCCTCGGGCTGGTCCTAGGCGGCCACAGTCATGTTTGGCCCCTAGCCGGCCCTCGGGCTGGTCCTAGGTGGCCACAGGTATGTTAGGCCCCTAGCCGGCCCTCGGTCTGGTCCTAGGCGGCCACAATCATGTCTGGCCCCTAGCCGGCCCTCGGTCTGGTCCTAGGCGGCCACAGGTATGTTAGGCCCCTAGCCGGCCCTCGGGCTGGTCCTAGGCGGCCATAAGTATGTTACGCCCCTAGCCGGCCCTCGGGCTGGTCCTAGGCGGCCACAGGTATGTTAGGCCCCTAGCCAGCCCTCGGCTGGTTCTAGGCGGCCATAAGTATGTCAGGCCTCTAACCGGCCTTCGGGATGGTCCTAGGCGGCCACAAGTATGCCTGGCCCCTAGCCGGCCCTCGGGCTGGTTCTAGGCGGCCACAAGTATGTCAGGCCCCTAGCCGGCCCTCAGGCTAGTCCTAGGTGGCCACAAGTATGTCTGGCCCCTAGCCGGCCCTCGGGCTGGTCCTAAGCGTCCACAAGTATGTTAGGCCCCTAGCCGGCCCTCGGGCTAGTCCTAGGCGGCCACAAGTATGCCTGGCCCCTAGGCGGCCCTCGGGCTAGTCCTAGGTGGCCACAAGTATGTCTGGCCCCTAGCCGGCCCTCGGGCTGTGGTCCTAGGCGGCCACAAGTATGTCTGGCCCCTAGCCGGCCCTCGGGCTGTGGTCCTAGGCGGCCACAAGTATGTCTGGCCCCTAGCCGGCCCTCGGGCTGGTCCTAGGCAGCCACAGGTATGTTAGGCCCTAGCCGGCCCTCGGGCTGGTCCTAGGCGGCCACAAGTATGCCTGGCCCCTAGCCGGCCCTCGGGCTGGTCCTAGGCGGCCACAGATATGTTAGGCCCCTAGCCGGCCCTCGGGCTGGTCCTAGGCGGCCACAGGTATGTTAGGCCCCTAGCCGACCCTCGGGCTGGTCCTAGGCGGCCACAGGTATGTTAGGCCCCTAGCCAGCCCTCGGGCTGGTCCTAGGCGGCCACAGTCATGTCTAGCCCCTAGCCGGCCCTCGGGCTGGTCCTAGGCGGCCACAGGTATGTTAGGCCCCTAGCCAGCCCTCGGGCTGGTCCTAGGTGCACAAGTATGCTTGGCCCCTAGCCGGCCCTCGGGCTGGTCCTAGGCGGCCACGGTATGCCTGGCCCCTAGCCGGCCCTCGGGCTGGTCCTAGGCGGCCACAAGTATGTCAGGCCCCTAGCGGCCCTCGGGCTGGTCCTAGGCGGCCACAGGTATGCCTGGCCCCTAGCCGGCCCTCGGGCTGGTCCTAGGCGTCCACAAGTATGTTAGGCCCCTAGCCGGCCCTCGGGCTGGTCCTAGGCGGCCACAAGTATGCCTGGCCCCTAGCCGGCCCTCGGGCTGGTCCTAGGCGGCCACAAGTATGTCTGGCCCCTAGCCGGCCCTCGGGCTGGTTCTAGGCGGCCACAAGTATGTCAGGCCCTAGCCGCCCTCGGGCTGGTCCTAGGCGGCCACAAGTATGTCTGGCCCCTAGCCGGCCCTCGGGCTGGTCCTAGGCGGCCACAAGTATGTTAGGCCCCTAGCCTGCCCTCGGGCTGGTTTCGAATGGCCTCAACATTTAATCCAAAAAGGGCATGGGCGCCCTGGGCCAACACAAGAAACTCCCGAAGGTTTAAACTTGGGATTCATAGAGGCCCCAAGTCAAACCCCAAGATCGGCGCGTGAGACCTCTGAGATGGTTCAAATCCTATAGTCTTGGTGGCCCTGAAATCCCAGGCCATCTCGATACCTAAGCCCAACTCCGGTCGGCATCAGAACCCGAGGCCAGCTCAGCACCTAATGTCATCTCCGAAAGCATCATCAGCTTTGTCTTTGCCTCAGCGGCTAATTGACGAACATCCTTTCAAAAATTAGCATGTGCTGCTTTAAGTGACGGGCACAAAGTAATCAATTTACCCCTAACAACGCTTGAAAAGTTCTACACTCCTTCAGCTTAGCTAATGCAGGATCTACAAGCTCAAGGAGTGTGGGGGCATATGATGGGGCCCGTTAACATGTCCATAAAAAAAACTACTACGGCAGTTTGTTCTTGAATGGTCTTTCCCGATCTTCAGACGGGAGACGTGTACGTCCTCGGTTGTTGACCATGGACGGACCTGTCGAGCCGTTCTCAAGTCTTTCCCGGCCGTTCAGCTTCCTTAACGGCCGTCGGCAACCTGAGACGACGGTTTCTTCTATGGTAGCCCCAAGCACGTGCGCCCTCTCTCTCTCTCTCCGCTACCACAAGTCTTAATTACAAGTCTTAATTATTAAATAGCCTTGTGAGGTGCTTCATGGCAAGCAATAAATAACGTCCCTGACAAGAGAGCGTAAGAAAAGGGCGAGAGGGGAGAAAGGCCCATCTCGACAGGCCTCCCATCTCTCCCTGAGCTTAGCTGACTGAACAGGGAGAACTCTAGGCCGTCCCATTCTTTCTACTCTGGACCTCTCGGTCAGAAATGGACTGATCATCGCATACAACATACTAAAATACCATGGATGCGCCAGTAGCCCATCTTAGGCTCTTCGCTTTGACACCAACCTCATCCCAGCCACATTCCTCAACGACCTCAACGATCGAGTCTTCTTCAGCGACTTTTCCCAGCCGGTGCCCCACAGCGGCCTCCTCCGTCCATTCCGGGCGGCACCAGGCATCCATCTCCCATGATGGTCCCGGACGGCGGCTCCGTCTTCACAACAATCTTTGTTTCCTAAGGTTCTATGAAGCCTAACAACACCGGCAGCAGCCCACCCGCTGCCCAGCTAAGAAGAGGAAACTGTCCGTGGATTAAATGCTATTATAAGACTAATTAAGGATGGATGTAAATGGCCTCTTAGAGGTTCCTAGCTCCCGTTCTCCAACGGCAGAGTCGTCCATGACAGCCTCATGCCAAATCGTCCACGATGGCTTGCGGCTTCTATGGCGGCCCCTGTCCCCTTCCACAGCGGCCGAGAACAACCGGGCCGCTCTCACCGATCCATCCTTGGCGGTCTTTGGACTCCCTCAAACTCCCCAACGGCCTTCACAATGGCATATTGCCTTCCACAATGGCTGCAGTGGCCCCGTTCTAGGTGGCCTCCAAGTAATTCCTCGATGGCACCTAGCTTCAGTCCACTACAGTACCCAGTCGTGACACCCAGACCCAGTTCGCAGCAACCCCGGTATGGCCTAGACGGCCCCATGCATGCACGTAAGGGAGACTGAGCGGCCCCTCCTCATAGTAATTCCTAGGCGGCCCTTCATTCTAAGCGGCCCCTCCTCACCATAATTCCTAGGCGGCCCTTCATTCTAAGCGGCCCCTCCTCACATTAATTCCTAGGCGGCCCTTCATTCTAAGCGGCCCCTCCTCACATTAATTCCTAGGCGGCCCTTCATTCTAAGCGGCCCCTCCTCACTAAAATTCCTAGGCGGCCCTTCATTCTAAGCGGCCCCTCCTCACATTAATTCCTAGGCGGCCCTTCATGCTAAGCGGCCCCTCCTTACAATAATTCATAGGCGGCCCTTCATTCTAAACGGCCCCTCCTCACATTAACTCCTAGGCGGCCCTTCATGCTAAACGGCCCCTCCTCACAATAATTCCTAGGCGGCCCTTCATTCTAAGCGGCCCCTCCTCACATTAACTCCTAGGCGGCCCTTCATTCTAAGCGGCCCCTCACATTAATTCCTAGGCGGCCCTTCATTCTAAGCGGCCCCTCCTCACAATAATTCCTAGGCGGCCCTTCATGCTTAAGCGGCCCCTCCTCACCATAATTCCTAGGCGGCCCTTCATTCTAAGCGGCCCCTCCTCACATTAATTCCTAGGCGGCCCTTCATGCTGAGCGGCCCCTCCTCACAGTAATTCCTAGGCGGCCCTTCATTCTAAGTGGCCCCTCCTCACCATAATTCCTAGGCGGCCCTTCATGCTAAGCGGCCCCTCCTCACAATAATTCCTAGGGGCCCTTCATGCTAAGCGGCCCTCCTCACAATAATTCTTAGGCAGCCTCTCTCTCTCTCGATGGCCTCTTCAACGCATTTATGTGCCGAGACATTTATAGGTCTTATTAAGACCCTCTCTCCAAGGCATTCATTAGAGAGCTTTCAATTGAATAAGAGCATTCAATGTCAAGTCACGAACCACGAGGAGAGAGAGAGACGGTGGAGGAGGCCTTTCCCTCAACCTCCACCCTAGGCGGCCTTTCTAGGCGACTATCCTTGGCCGCCTTTCTAGGCGGTTTCGGTTTCAGACTCCCAATGCCACCACGATGATGACTCCCTATCGCATTTATGTGCCAGGGCATTTATGGTCTTATAAAGGCTACATCATTTATAGCTGCCAAGTTGACTCCCTTTTTGGCCCCATGCGTGCACATAAGGGTGCTTCGATAATAACTTCGGGACGTCTTCATCTTAGGCGGTCCCGAAAGCTTCTCTCAGCTAGGCGCTCCCGAGCAATCCTAGACGGCCACCGACACTCCCATGACGGCGGCCAGGAGCGGCTTAGGCGGCCCCCGACACTCCTATGACGGCGGCCCCGAGCGTTCCCAGGCAGCCGCACTGGTCCCAAGCGGCCCCTATTTCCTACCACGAGCATCCTAGCCGGCCTCATGCGTGCACAGGTCCGAACAATCCCAGGTGGCCACAGTGATCCCAAGAGGCCCTTGGCAGCTCCGCAGTCCTAGGCGGCCCCGGCCTCAGTCGATAACGGCCTCGCCGGACCTAAGTCCCTAGTGGCCCTTCCTTAGTGGCTTCCAGCTCGGACACGCGTGGGCCCTACAGTGACTGTTCATCACGTCATCTTCTGGATTAATAAATTATGGCCACTTACTCTAATGAGATAATTAAGTGGTCATCTGTCTCTGACGAGATGGCGCCTAAAGCTCTGACATTCCACTAAGAGGTAAGCTTTATCGAAAGTTATCATTCATCATAAAAGTCTTGACAAGTGGCAGCATTTGGGCCTCACAGATGTCAGCCCTGACATTTCACCCACCAAAAGTACTTAGTCATCATGACACTTCAGCCACTCAGACTAAATGAGCCCCAAAAGTCATGGTCCATCATGAGGCCTCACGTGACTCATTCCCACTAGATGACAAAGATTCAAACTTCTCAAGCAAGCTACACAGAGTACAATGGTGAAAAAAAGGTAAGAGGTAACTCAAAAAGGACTCAACACACTCATTCTGGGGGGATCTTTTTTTCTCTTTCGAGCTTTCTCAAGCTCACGGCTGTTGCCCAGAGCACTAACTTGAGCGTTGGAGGGTTCCCGCCGGAATACCCGGCCGTGGGACTTCTTGCAGGCTTTGAAGACAAAGGAAGGACCCGATATTTCTATGGGGGAACGGTCGACGCTCAAGGAGGCCGACTCAAAGTGATCGGGCATCAATAATCCCAAGAGAAGAACACCAAGCATCATCTTTGGTGCTTCTGTTTCGTATAGCTAACTTTGTCCTTTTTATTTATTAATCTCAAGATTTACCCAAGAATCCTTGCTTAATCTCTTTCATGGTTTCAGAGCAATCCATTTGTCATAAATGATAAGAATTTTCTAAGCGTTTAGCCCAATTGTGATAGACCCGGACTTTGGGATCTTTGACCAAGTTGTATGGTTGAACAGTGCTCTTAACCTGTAGACTGAGAGACCAAAGCCATCGGATGGGATTCCATGATGCGCCCTCTCATTTCACGTGTTCCTATTATATGCCGACGGCTGCACGCGCTTGCGCGTTTGGAGATAAAAAAAAAAAAAAAAAAGGATGGTATCTTGCTTTCGCCTTGCCGCCGCCGTGGGAAGTTGGGCGCCTCGCCCAAGCCTTTCCCGGAAGCGTTATAAGAACTTCCACGCCTTTGTGTTGCTGTCAACTTCCATGCCTTCCCAATACCACCAGCCCATCTTTTCTGACCATGTCCTCGAATGGGACCTATCAGACCAATTGTCGAATCTCTTTTTCTTTTTCTTTAGAGAAATTCTTAGGTTGTTCTGACCAAAACGTAGATTGAATCAATCGATGAGTGATGTAACAGTAATTTTACTTTTTTTTGTTCTCCTATATATTTTTTCCTCTCTAAACTATCTCTATCTTATCTTTTAAGTTCTTGTTCGTATGTGGTAGCTCGGACCTCCCAGAACTTACCATAGATCTCTGGCCAAAAGCCATAGGTTTGCGGAGCTGAGAAAATTCATTATGATCATGATGATGGCTAGGGCTTTCAACTTGGTGCATGTATGGTATTGTGGGAGGTTTATATAGGTTTATGTTAGTCATTTGGTCAAATCCAGGTCTCAACCAAATCTAACCTCCCTATTTGTTGAGCTTTTGACTCTAATTTTGCTCCCTGCCTGGCCGATTGGTTGAAGGATTAGGTTGGACTAGTTTCAAAGATAATGAAATATTACATTTTGAAGATCTTTATCAGGCTAAAAGAATTCATTATCAATCGGACATCTAATAATGTTCTTGCTACCAAAATTGAATTATAAATTTTAAAAAGCCGATAGTTAACTATATATGCAAATTTAGCTTGGGTCTGAATCAGGTCTAAGTCTAAAAATCACAATCACAGATCCAGCTCAAAGGTTTCAACAAGTCTGATTTCGCCTAAAGTCATCCATAGTTGGGTTTAAGTCCTGGGCTTGTGGGTTAGAGTACAAGTTCTAATTATATATGAAAAGAAAAGGCTTGTTGTATCATCCTTCAATGCAGTAAGCACGCATTGATCGCACGGATTAACTGTTCGTACGTGTGATAAAAGCTTATTGGGCCACTACACACGTAAGCAGCCAATCCGTACGACTAATGATCGATGCTTGCTTGCTGCATTAAAGAACAATACAGTAAACTTTTTTATAGACGAAAAAGAAGAATTCATTCGTATCCAACACTAGGTCTGGATTGATTCTTAGACCTCTGGTGCAGCAAGACTTTTCCGACTACGGAAAAGTCGAACTCATTCATATTCAACACCAGGCCTGGGTTGATTCTTAGATATCAAAATTTTAATGTGGTTGATGGGCCTCAACTGTCTACCATGGTGGCAGCAATAAAGTTTTGAGGCCAAACGTTTCTTTCATTCTTTCAGGTCACGATTGGACCATATAATTTGTGGGGCAAGCACAATCTGTTTGAGCCCCACATCGTATTTCATAACACGGCAACTTAGAAAGGTAAGATACAATGACTGACGTGTAGAAGGTGCCCATTAATTGCTTGTAGATTATCTCAATGGAATAACATATATTTTAAGTCAAATCATCTATTACATGGTCAAAAAAAAAAAAAAAAATTTCTATTGTTAACTTGATGTATCAAAGATGAAGAAGTGCTGTAATGTTTCTGATGGTGCTATAATTAAAAAAGATTTAAAACATAAAAAAATGTTAAAAACTTAAAAATATTAAATGAAATTCTTGAATGAATATTTAAAATATTATTCTGATTAGTTAAGAAGCTTTAAATTTTCACCTTTCCTGAGCCACATAGCAGCAGACGATTCTAAAGCCTTCCTTTTGACCTTCTTTGCAAGGGATCTGTTCCTTCTCTTGCTTTTGTTTTGGTTAAGGCTTGTGCCTTCCCTTGTAATTCCTTCACACCTAAATACAATGCATGTCCAAATCGTTATGTCTCCCATAACAAGGATCATTGGCATAATACACGATGACACCTTAAATAGTTAACCATAATATATTATTTAAATTTCTTACTTCTATATAAATATTTTTTAATTTTTTAATACATAATTAATATAAAACTAAATATTCGCTAATATAAACTATCATATTATTATATATTAAAAAATCTTAAGTATTTATATAAAATTAAAAAGTTTAAATAATACTTTCTAGCTTAATGAAATTTTGAATTATAGCAAATGATATTGGAACAAATCAATGCATTACTTATATGAACTAAGGGATACTATAAGTAGGTTCTATGTATTTATAATGGGATCCGAATAGATTTGTGGATTTATGCATGAATCTTTGGCTTAATAAAAAGCTTAAAGGTGGAAAGGAATATGTGAGGAATCACCATTATGCATGAATCTTTTGATTATGCATTAAAAAGATTTTGAATATTTTTATGATGCTAAAAAAATTTTATTTTTTTTTTTTTGGTTAGTCATTTTTAAACAAGGTTTTAGATTGAACGTGTTCGACGCAATCAATCGATCGAACAAGAGTGACAATATCACCATCATTGTCACTAATTTTGTCGCCAACTCTGGCCATGCGATAAAGGGGTGGTCCAATAATCTTTAGTCCGATAAGGGCCACGGGTTATGAGCGAGAAAAGGTGGTTGAGGATATGGATGAAGGCCTCGGCCTTATCCGTTGTCCGACCCCACCGACCCACCTCCACCTCGTCCTCGTCCTCCTCCTCCCCATCCTCGACGTATCGAATCTTAAATTTGTAGACAGACAAATGGCGGCGGTTTATTACTACCTAAACCACGCTCTTAGATTCCTTCCATAAATCTTTTTCTAAGGGCAATGATATGGTCCCCCAAGTGCTCTACATCGAAAATTGGTACGATTAGCAGGTGGTAACGATGATGCGTGGCTGATTGCACTGCAGCAAAGCATCGGAGTTGGCCTCCAGCCTTTTCCTTTCTGTAATCCACTACGCTGCCTCTCCCTTTCCTTGTCAGCGTACCCACATCCACATTCCCACACGAAAGCTATGTTGCTGATTAAGGGACCAACCAACGCTTGCTATTATAAATCATAATTAAATGTTAATTCGTTAAGCTATAGGCTGGGGGAGTGGTGTGTTTAAGAGATGCCCCACACGTTCTCAGCTGCAACCATTGGTATTTTTTTTTATTTTTTTTTAACCACCCAACTTGCAGCCATTTGCACCGACGTTCCCTCCTTCTTACGAATATATATATATATATATATATATCTCGACTAAATCTCTTAATTCAATTTTTGTTACAATCTAAATTATCTAATCCTCCCTCCCGTTCTCATTGTGGGATTAAATATATGCCATGGGCTCTCACAAACATATTTATGCTGGTAGTTTTTGGGAGCCCAACTTAGAAGTGAGACAGAGTGGGACGGATGCGTTGGAGGCGAAGGGTTTGACAAGAGGTAGGAGAGAATAATAATTAAGAGGTAATCGAGGATAAAGGAGGACCAATGCAACACGTGCTGTGGAATCTCAAGCAGAACTAAAGGAAGGTAGCTTAGAATGTCGATGGAGATGATGGCAGGGGTGATGCTAGATGATATCAGCCATGGACTCTGCCATCGCCTCTCTTGCTTGACTATCTTAGCATGACAATTGAAATGGAGACGACCATATAAATGGAAAAAAAAAAAAAAAAAACAGCAAGGAGAGGTGAAAAGATGAGTTTGTGATGAGGCCGAAGAGGATTTGTCGCTATCCATCATTGGCATGACTAAGGTAGAGGCATAGAAATTCCATGAAGAGAGAGAGAGAGAGATAAAAGGAAGTCAGGTCATTTCAATCACCATCCATAGTGTTATGGGACGGATAAGAAGAGGGATGACATCGACTCAAATTAAAAGTTAAAAGAGATTAGTTAAAACATTTTTTTTCCTTTAAAATAATGAGGTTCATCTCATTAAATATATCTAATCGCCCATAGGAAAGTTCCTTGAACTACAAGTTGCAAGCAATGTATATATATATACACATTTGCCCATCCATCCAATACCTCAGTGATTTGTAGGAAAGGAGCCTTTTTTTTTTTTTTTTTTGATTTTCTACCCTCAAACCTTCTGAGAGATCCAAGGCGTTGAGTTTCCAGAGTTGCATGCATACATGGGTGAAGGTCTCAAGGAAGTCCTCCGTGGTGTCTCGTCGCCACGAGCCGAAGACGCCGACGAGTTCTGTGAACCTGCACCTCTCTCTGATGACTCCAGCGACTGCATGTCTCATCTTCATCTGAACTCACAGATGATGCGACTTCCACATCTTCCAACGCATCAAGATTAAACTCAGATGGGCCTCTGTTCGAGCTATCTTCGCTTATGTCTCAGCTTCCTATCAAGTATCAGTCCATCTCTGAATCTGCCACTCTTTGTTTATATTAGCAATGCAGCAGTCCAAGCAAACAACACAGATCTAGAAAATATCCACAAGCTAAAAGCAAAATATGTTGTTATGATCATCATGATGTCAACCAACAAGTTTCCCTGCTAGCTTTTTTTTTTTTTTTTTATTTGTCCAAAAAACATAAATTAAATTTTATCTCCTAATTTAGCTTTTCTAGCAATTGTGACTAGAGCTGTGGAGGTTGATCATTTTTTGAAGCTATAGGTGTTATTTCAATAGCAGAAAACGTTTTATTGTCTTTTTAACTTCATTATTGGTCCATTTACCAAATTAAACATTTTGTTTGATAAGCATTAGATTTGGTACTAAAGATGAGATTTTGGGTGTCTGCAGGAGAGGGCTCTCTAAATACTATCAAGGGAAATCTCAGTCTTTCACATCCCTCTCTGATGCCAGATGCATAGAAGATCTTGCCAAAAAAAAGACCCCTTACAAGAAGAGGATGAAGCCAAGCAAGAGCTATGCAGGAGGATTGGATGCAAACCAAAAGCCAAGCTATACACAGGGCCATGTAACAAGACCATAGCAAAGAAAACCTCCAGGGGTTCTTGTGCTTCCTTAGTTGCCAGGAGAAGCAGCAGTAGCCTTTTATCTGATAGCAAACCACCTCCCATACCTGTGAATAAGAACCTGTAAAACTTTTCTTTTCTTTTCCTTTTTTTTTTTTTTTTTTTGTATGTTATTATAGAATATGAAGAAAAGAGCTTGTCTGGTTTCACGACAAGAAATCTATCTAACGGAAGAAATTAGACGACAAAATTTATCATGCACTTTTTTGTTTTCCTGTATGTGCTAGTTCTATGAATAAAAGAGCCACAAAGATAACAACAACATTTTTCACAGATCGCTGTAAAACAGTGGGTTTTATCATAACTAAATTCATTGGAGTAGAGTGATGTCTCAAACTGAGAAATTGATATGGAGTCGGTAGAACATTGCATTGAAGTTATGCTTTGTTTAGCTGCACAGTCACAACTTTTTCCATAGACCTCAAATGATTCGAAATTCAACACAATAATGAAGTCCTCTTTTGCTCATTTCTTCTGCTACATTCTCACTCCATGTTGGTATACCAAAAATCTAAGATGGTTCGATCCCATGATGCATGTCACTGATAAAAAAAGGTGGCATGAACCTGCATCTTATGCCAAGATTTGTGAGAGAGCATACCAGTACATAGCTGCTACAACTCCGTCCTCGTTGTTGGTGGCTCCAATCACACTTCCAGGTGCAGTGACCAATGATGCTAGCTCTTGCTTCTTAATGCCATTTTCTCCATCACCAATTGCCATGATCTGTTTCAAAATTAGGTCATCATTGTCATCTTGCAAGATTAGAATTTTGGAGATACAATAAATTGGATAAAAAAGATGATAAATCATTGTTCGTTCCAGGATCCAAAGTTCTCTGTTGGAAACATTAGTTATGCATAAAATGTCAGCTAAGAGATACTAGAAAGACTGGCAAAGAACATAGCCTTAAAGACAATTAATTACTAAAATTTAGGACTGTCATAAGATAAGAAAGCTAAAATGCCACTAACTGCGAAGGAAAAGGAGCCCAACAGGGGTGGCACCCACATGGGCAAATCATCATTCATAAAATAGATTATACCTGAGAGCTGTCATTGTTACATGTTATATTATACACTAGAAGCCCTGTCTTGCAATAGGCCAGTCTCCTCAACATAATGTTTTTATACGGCCTAGCCAATATAAATGGCATTGCAAAGGAGGCATTCAGTCACTCCTATACCGAACATAATCTAATGAACTTTGGAGATATTTTAAGACAAGGGATATTATCAGCAGAAGTAGAGATCAGGGGGGTGAAAGTTAAATCACACCTCTAATATGGTAATTCCAAGGTGATCCAGCAGCCCATTTGCCCCACTACCTTCTGCAAGTTACAGAGGGAGAAAAAACTTTATGACAAGCAAAAGATGCACAAATATATGATTGAATGGAAGATTTATCAAGAGTTTGATCATACTTGAGCAATGTTGCATGGACATAGACACGAGAATCAAATTTGGACATGTGTCCCAAGTGTCTCACTCTGCAAGAGGAGAAACAAGAGATAACAGGGATGGATAGAAAAAAAAGTTCTAACTAATATATATATATATATATCATATCAAAGAAAACGTTAAAAGATATGGTTTTCTAGCTTGCATGTTTGTCATCCAAACTTTCAAGTTAGCTTAAGGATTTTGTGAAAATGATACTTCTTAAAAAATTTAATATGCACATTCTCAACCAATCTTTGAAAAAGAATAAAACCTCACTTTAAGCATTATTATAATGGATCGAACTAAGTGTTGGAATCAACTCTATACTAATTTCTAAGAACTAAAATTGATAAATTTGTATAAGTAACCAAGGGTCCGATGTGTATCTGACTTGGATACATTTACGACATGAATTCTAGGAGCTTGAGATGCGCATCTAGGTAACATAGTGCTCAAGCTAGTTGTTAGCAGGCACTCACCTGTATATCAGAGACAGCTAAAAGATGCTTGGCTGAAGGCCTGATCTCTGCCAGCAAGGAGAAATTTTCAGCATTAGAAATCTAGATGGTCAGATCAAAGAGATATATCTTGCAAAGGACCTCATATTCAATAAGTACTTTTGGCTCCTAATATATATAGTGCATCGACCAAAGGATGCTCAAACAATGCAGAGATTGATTCGGACAAAATGCTACTAGACAAATCTCATGCTTCAATTCCTGCTGTTCAAAGTAGATTATTAACAACCAGATACAACTTGAACAATCTCTGTGCATACGTGTGTGTGTGTGTGTGTGTGTGTGTGTGTGAGAGAGAGAGAGAGAGAGAGAGAGAGAGAGAGAGAGGTGGGGTGGAGGTTATTAGATAGAATCCTAATACAAAAATATTGACCAAAAAATGTTCCATGTCCTATGTCCAGGCATAAAATGCAGAAAGATTTGCATTCACTAGATTTCACTAAATCTTAGAACTACATACCAGGACATAGCAAAATCATAGTGCACACGTGAAGTACCAATCTTGCACAAACAATAATAATAGGCCTAGCAACAGATGCCGGTAGGACAGTTGCATGACATATCAGAGGAGAGATTTTATTAAGTTCTAAATCCACAGATTACATGCAATAAAATAAAAGGGCTGGAAGGAACTATTCTAAAAGACCAATGAAATTATTCCTGCAATAGATAGTGGAGTACATTCAATTGATGTGGCAGCATGACATTCTATACAAAATTGGAAATTTCTCGAACTAAAAAATGTAATCTTTTGAATGTATTTCATCCAAGACCCGTTTTCTTTTATCTTTCTTTCTTTACTTTTCGATTAAGTGTTCATGATAACCCTGATCCGAGTTATAAATGTTGCCTTATGACTAGCTCTTTTTTTAGCACCAAAATAAAAGTTAGTTGAATTGTTCATCTCAACATAAAGCATATTTCTTAGCAGCAATTCAAAGTTGCTGTGTTTTTCCTCCTAATGCACATCTCCTAGCAGCAATTCAAAGTCAATAACTATCATATTCTAGAAGAGGCTTGCTTATTTCTCATCATGCCTTATTCCTCATGGGAGAGCACTTTTGCTCATTGTGTGATACCTTGAGTAAGAGGCACACATTTTGTTTGATGAGGCTCCTCTCGCAAAGACCTTGGGCCAGACTTCTGTAATTAATGCCTTTCTAATGCAAATATGATGCCGATTTGTATGGAGTAAGATACCCAGCTTGAATGCAGGAGGATCTCTTGAGAAACATTTGAGGGATTATGCATATGCTAAACATAGGTGATGTTTACCAAATTAGACCATATAGTGTATCTGCTTCAAGTGTTCATTTGGAAAATAAAATGCAAATATTCATTTGGAAACAGTTGTGCTCATTTGGAGACCCCAAAATCAATTAATAAGACTGTAAAGCAGCAAAAATCATTAGGTGATGGTACAACAACACCAGCCATGATAAAGAAAAAACAATCCCACCCACCACATGCATAAATTCCTTTTAATATATACTTTAATCAGTTAAAAGCCTTTGTGCCTTTTAACCCATATAATTTCTTTTCCTAAGTTAGTAAAACATCACTGAGCTGATACAGTCCAATTAGAACACCTTTTCTCAAGCCAATCTTTCATGATTTATTGAAAAAGAGCCCTCAAAACTCAAGAGACCAAATACCTATTATTATAAGCTATAGAGTGGGGAGTCACTTAACAAGAATAAAAGGCTCTTTACCTCTCTGCAAACACTTTGATCTAAATTTCCTCTGTAAATCTCTTTACCTTGTCTCCCATAAACAAGCAATCCCTGAAATCCAGTGTAAGGGGAATGGACAACATTTAAAGAGAATGATAAATGACTCGAAAAAAGTCAATCCAAACATAACTCCCAAGGAAGTGAGCAAATAATAGTTTGTTAATTATAAAATATATTGGTAATATACTAAAGATCAATGTGGAATATGAGCAGTTACCATTTCCTCTATACATTTGCAAATTTATCCCGTGTTGATTCAATTCGCTATGTAGTTTTATCTTAAACCCAATAAATCATGACAATTGGACATCCAACTTGAATCAAATAACCTTTTGGTGTCCACACATTTTAACTCAATAAAGCGAGACATATGCTCTTCAAAATTCGACATCTTTCCGAAATCCATGATTATCCTCTAGTTACTGTTTATGCATATTCTAACTTCATACTTCCAAATTTACCATCGTGAAAGCTCCTATAATGGCTGGATAAGTCTGCTTGAAGACATCAAACAAAATAATGTAACCAGCATATCTACTTCTTTAGGAAACAATATTATTTTGCAGCCAATAGCCAATAACAATGTAAAAGTCCAAATTTGGATCATAATCTTTCATCTTCCTCATTTTTCAGCTTCAATTAATCATTAAGCTCCAATAGAACAAAAAAAATAAACTGAAATAGTGGTATTCCCAATGAAAGGGTAGTGCTCTGACCATGGAACAAAATAATCATTTGCAACAGAGTAGTACCAACTCCATGGAGGAGAGGTCGAGCAGCAAGTTCATTTAGAACTTGGTATCAAGTACACTTTCCTTTAAGTACCTTCTCTCACCTTTCCAGTAGCGATGACTATATTTACTCCCCTTGAGATTTCTTCCTTAGAGCTTCTGCTGTCCTTGTACTAATTTGACTTTTACTAAGTTGACTTCTACTGTTCTGAAGAGTACCATTACAAGCTAACACAAACATTCAAGAACCATTAAGGCTAAATTTCATCTCATCTTACCATCCATATCACAACAGCTATAGCTGAATTTTGGTTTAGAAAAATCAAGACTTCCTTTTTTTTTCTCTTGATATTCTTTGCAAAACTTCAGTAAGATTTCTCAAACTGCCAGGATTTTCATGAAATATTGCCAAAAGAAAATATAGATAATGCTCAAGCGGTAAATCTGTATGGGTGAAATTTGTAGTAAGAACAGCTTGCCATCTGAAATCTCTGCTTGAAGGACCTCATCAGCTACAGCATCATATACTCCCTTAATCAAACCTTTTCCCTTCCACCCGGGCTTCTTCAGAACCAGTTCCCCTGCTTCATGTCTGCTTCTGCCTCATCACTAATCTCACGATCAAAACCCAAAAGATGCAATAAGCCATGAACCTAATTAACATGAAGCAGTTTCTTAATGTTGAATTTAATGACTTGAGCTATATCAAATTTAGGTGATCAAAATGTGTAAAGATCCTAAATGTAATGCATTTGCTTAAACTACTGCAAGAATAATGACAGCACAAATTGTTGCATTGTAGGAATGTAAGTGTTGTCTTGACTATGTAAACACAAAACGCAATAAAGAAAACTAATCTTGCATCTTATGAGAACCCTTCTTTGATCATCATTCTAATTGAAAACTAAACATATTCTTCAAGCTCTTCAAACTTCTTCTGCACAACTTTCATCCAAAGTTCTCATACTCTACCATCTCTATACAAGCACTGCCATGTAGACATGAGACCTCTCCTCACCAAGGCCTCCTGAATCTTTGATGCATAGATTCTGTCTTGATTATCTATCTTTTGATTAGACATTGTTGTTACATCCTATATTTTTAGCGGCCATGCTTTCATGTGTCCAAGGCTGAGGAGCTGCAGTTTAGCTCCATATCTACGTATTAGAACATTATAAAATTGAACACATCCAAAATTACAACTCAACTCAACTAAGCCTTTTCCCAGCAAGAACACATCCAAAATTGTGGGAGGTAAATAATATATTAAAAAATACCAACAGGGCGACAATAATCACCATTTCCAATTGAAAAACAAATTGTAGTGATTTATGCAGCTGTCAAGGGAATCTGTGATCAAATGCCACTAGACAGAATTTCTCAATATGAGAGAGCCATTCCAAGTAGAGGTACTCAACAAATTGATGATTTACTTTGTCAAAATAGAAATATATGATCAACTCAGATAAGAGTCAAAACTAACTCAAATGATAGCCTGATGAACCAACCATGAGGTTTGTATATCATCAAGAAGCGTATCACCTCCCTCCTCAGCTTGTCTTGCAGCCGTTTCAACAGAAATTAACATGTTTCCTAACAATGGAAGCAGAAATAAAAGAACATGCCAAAGAGTGGATGAAAAAACAAGGAACAGCTGTCAATCAAATGGTGAAGATGCCATATGCAAATGAAAAATTATAGCATCCACATGCACTATTAGAGGAAGCTTCATCAGAGACAATGCCAAAAGGTTATAAATGATTAGGTCCTCAATAAAATAACTTGAAGCAAAAAATAGCACTTAGATTTGGACATTCAAAGAAGTAAACATGGCATGCACGATTAGTCTGCAATATAACTGCAATTAAACCATTTGGTAGGTAGAGAAAAGGGAATGAAAGATGATCTAGGCGAGTAAAACAAGTAAACACCGCATTACCTTACAACTATATACATCAAGAGAAATGCCTTACTTACTTCCAATAAAAGTTGCATAGTTAGTTAAAGAACCTCCTGTTTAATAAAATGACCCACAATTTAACCTTCGAATTTGGAGACTCTGAGGGGTCCACATATTTTCAACAACCTATTTGAATATCTATGCAACTTAGGAAAAATAAAAGCAGCATAACATCACAATTGATAATAATACAAGTTACTTACTTCCTTGTCCTACTCTATACAACCCAGCGACATAACTTTCATATAGGGAAGATTAAAGGCTTACAGCTAAAGCCACTGCAGAACATAACATCCCAGAGTTTAGCTGACACCCAGATTATGAAGATCCGGGAAATTTAGATTACAACGGAACAACTTACATTAGCAAGACCCTTTACGCTACCTGGTAACAAAGTAAATAAAAAACTTGACTACTCTTCATTGTCGGACAGCAGCTGCCAATCCAAAAACATAAAGAAAATTTCTACAAGACCCTGGATAGCACAAGAGCTTTAGGGATTTCAATAAAGAATAATGCTGAAATTTATGTGGGCATGAGTCGGGAGCCGAAGAGTGGCAGCCACGGGGGCAAGTTCATCCGAGTACGGTGGCGAGATGCGGAAACTGGACGTGCAGCGCCTAAGCCTCCAAGGCCTTGCCCTGAATTTTGTGGATCGTCCCATACGAGCGAAGATTGGATGGAGGCTGCAGATGGATCGAGTGAACACAGTTAGATCCTATTCGATCCATGTTTAAAGAGTTAGATCCTATTCTATTTTTCATTTAATTATATATTTATACACATTAAATTATTTATCTTAGAATATTTTTATTTATAATATTTGTGTATATATATATATATATATATATATATATATATATATATATATATATATATATATATATATAGAACAATAATTTATAAATTTAAAAATGAACAATTATTTGAATATAATTAGAAGTTTTTTAACAAAAATTTAAGTTTAAATTTACTTTTGTAATCTTATTTAAATTTTTTTAATGACTTTTATTTAATTATTAATTATTAAAATTTAATTATCAAATAAGAATTAAATGCTTAATTCAAATATCCACCACTCGATTTTCCATTTGATTTCAATCTGAAACCGAACATTTTAGATTAGATTATGATGATCATTGATCCCAAACCAACTCAAACGATTGGACTATATTTGATTTCAAGCTAACTCAAATAATCTGTTATCTTATTGGGGTTTCATAATAGATATGAATGATTTGCATGTAATTTTACCCCTTTTTCCTCCCCACTAAATTGAGAGTAAGATTTTTAATTGTTATTATTATTTGTATATATTTTAATCTTCTCGTGGCTATGGATGAGGTCTTTGCTACTAACTCATACTAAAAAAATTGGGTGCGACACAACTAGGGACTTGGCCCTGGAATGGAAAGAAAGGAAAGATGGGGTGGTGAGAGGTAAAGGCGATTATTGATTTATATCATTCCTGCAAGTTAATTAGGGTGAGGGCGAAAAAATAATTTGCCTTGTCATACGCCATTGCCTCACCAGCTGGAGACGGCAAGGGAGAGCGTCGACCAGCGGATAGGAGATTTTTGACGGCCGGAGCTCGCCATCGCCCGTGCCCGTGGTATCAGTCAAGCACGTGCCTCAGCATAACAGTGCTGCAGAATTCGAAAATCGAAATGACAGCTGAAAATTCAACCCGAGTAAAGGTCACGTCGGCGCCGATGAACGGGTTCTTCTACCTCCTGAAACTATGAGGCTAGTTGATCCTATAAGCAATAATGCAGTAATATTTAGGTAATGATTATTGTTCTATTCAACTTTTTTTTTTTTTTTTTTGAATACAATAGGTATTAAATAATTTTGTTAACGCTTTGTTTTTAGCTGCAATAAGTGTTCGATCATAATAAAAAGAGAAAACAAATTGACGATCATAATAAAAAGAGAGATAAATCGATCGAAGTCAAAAGGGCCATGTGCGCGGGATTCTCTCAAGGGTCATCTTTTATCGTTAATATCGAGGGTGCAGAAATGATCATAATGACTTGAGAACATTTAATGAAATAGAGCATTTAATAGTCGAGTCACGGACGTGTACTACAAAGAGAGGAAGACAGTAAAGGAAGTCCACGATGGCCTCTTTCCGTTCTCTTCCTAAGCGGCCTTCTTAGACGATTTTTCTAAGTGGCCTTCTTAGACAGCCTCAGACTTTTAAGTTGGCTGTGATCTTTTTCTACTCAGCTTCAACAACCACGTTATATATCTCGCATTAAGGCATTTATGGTCTTATGACATCCTACTACATGCTTGCTCTAAAGAATTTATTGTCTTATTCCCTCCCATGCACCAAGGCATTTATGGTTGCCATGTTGGCACCCTTGTATTAGAAAAGATGATGTAAGAGGCAAAGAAGGCTTACATAAGTAAGAATCTATGTGGAGGAGGTACATGATAACCAATTGGCCATCCACTTCTGATGGGATAGTGTCTATAGCTCTGACATGCCATTAAGAAGCAAGCATCTTCATAAAGGCCCTGACAAGTGGCAGCACCTTAGGTCTTATAGAAATCAACCTTGACATTCCATCCACAAAAGTCATCATTCATTATGACGCTTCAACCACTCAGACCAAATGAGCCCCAAAAGTCATGGCCCATCATGAGGCTCCACGTGACTCATTTCTTCACTAGATGACAAGGCTCCAGGCTTCCCAAGCAAGCCACACGGAGGCCAAAGATGAATAAAATGGGTACGAGGGACCCCTAACCAGGTAAGAACCAACAACCATAACAACACACGCTCATTTTTGCTCACAAAGAGCTCTTCTCTAAGCTCCTCTCTCTTTCTCTTTTGAGCTTCCTCAAGCTCACAGCTGTTGTCTAGAGCACTGACTTGAGCGTCGGAGGGTCCCCGCCGGAATCTCCGGTCCTCGAGACTTTTTGCAGGCTCCCAGACGCGAGAAGCTCGTCGAAAGATCCCGGGCTCGCTGGAAAAGGCGACCGGACGCTCGCAAATGTTCAAGGAGGGTCATCTGGCAACAACAGATTGGCGCGCAAGGTAGGGAGATGCACTGAAGGAAAGAGAGCTATGTCTTCCTGAGCTATAAGCCTTTGTCCCTTCTAAGATAGTCATGGTGGTGACGCGCATGCCGGAGGCCTCCGTCAATCATGCCGAGGGGAATCCACATCGCACTGAGCAACAAAAGACCACTCTCTCTGCTGCTCCTTCACCACGAGCCTCAGCTGCTCTAACTAACCAACTGGCCATCATCAATCAATAAGTTCAAGCTTTGATTGCAGCAGTTCATGAGCTGTAGGAGCAACACTAGGTGGCCACTCAGCAGCAGCCCAAGCATTTTCACATCATCTGTGATAGCTGCACCAGTTAGCTAACAATCCACTCGTGGGAGATCTCCTTAAAGAGAGGCTCACCGTCATCATGCTTCACCTAAGCACCACCACCGTGAAGCTTTCAAGAGACTGCGGTCTTCTGCCTTCCGCTCGAGCAGTTCCTCTCCCCGACGGCAACACGGGAAGAAACTTGAGCGGGAGCATTATTAGTGGCATCACTCCTCCTCTTACTCATCTTCCGAGTCAGCTGGAGAGGACCTCAATCATGAGATGAAGAGGCATTTGGATGAGCAACACCGGTGGCTGGAGGAGCTCAATCAAAGGCTCAACAATCAACATGTGGTGGACTACGACACTCGTCCACCCCTTACTCGTCGTATTATGGAAGAGCCTATTCCTTCCAGGTTCCGCCTCCCTCAGTTGGATCGTTCGATAGCACCACGAATCCACTTAACCACCTCAAAATTTACAAAGTACTTATGCAAGTTCAAGGGGCAACTGATACCCTTTTATGTCTAGGTTTTTCGGCCACCCTATGGAAAGTTGCGCGCATTTGGTATTCTGGCCTACCTCAGCACAGCATCGACTCTTTCCGATAGTTGGAGATGGTTTTTTGGAGATGGTTTTCTTGAAGCACTTTGACGCCTGTCGAAAGATTCCTCGGATGGCAGATAGCTTGTTCTCCATCCGACAGAAGGAGGGAGAACCCTTAAAAGATTTTGTGGTCCATTTCAGAATGGCTGCCATGGAGGTTTATTATCTCAATGATGTTGTGGCCACTTTGGCCCTGAAGCAGGGACTTCGCCGCTCCAGCTTCACTTATTCACTAGACAAGAAGCCTCCTAGCTCCTATGCTGAGATCCTAAGTCATGCGCAAAATATATTCGCGTCGATAAAGCTGACTTCACACGTAGGGCGCTAAAGGAAAGATAGCTCTGTGATAATAAATTGCAAGCCTTCGCGTGGTGACAAGCACTTAGACTTCTATCAATTATGCAGTTATGCTTGAAGGCATCAGAGGCAGAACAATTATCAAAATGGACGAGCTTGAGACATTATCCATAACCGGTCACCTCAGGCATTTATGAGCATCCTGACTCCTGGTCATCTCAAGAATTTATGGGCATTTTATTTCCGGGTGGTGGTAAGCTGGGAGGTGCTAGTGCTATTATTGCAAGGTGGGAGATGAGGACAAAGGGCTTTGATTGTTGACTCTACCTACCCTTTGCTCTTAAATTTTGGCACTGGTACCTCCCACCTTCAATCAACATAGTTTTTTAGGAGGGCAAGTCGTCAACTCAGCAGAAGGAGACAAATTTCTTCAAAGAAAAAGCTCTCAAGCCTGTAATCGATGTCGACACCAAACACGATGCAAAGGCAAAAAAGCTACGAAAGCTAAGTACACTGCACTTTGAGAAAAAGTTTCTTTTCATTCAACTTCTCAATAACCACTCAGGCTGGCCGAGCAACCCCCGGTAGTTTGTTGATGGCTCCGCGATCATAAGAATATCCTCGGATCGGCACGAGAAACCTCTGAGGCGGTTCAAGTCCTATGGTCTCGGCGGCCCCGAGTCAAACTCTCGGGCCAGCCGAGCAACCCCCAAGTTATTTTCAAAATAACCTTGGCGGCCCCGCAATCATAAGGACACCCCCAGACCAGCGCGAGAAACCTCCGAGGCGGTTCAAGTCCTATGGTTCTGGCGGCCCCGAGTCAACACTCGGGCCGGCCAAAAAACTCCCGAGGTGGTTTTAAAACTCCCGAGGCAGTTTTATTTCAGCCTCAGTGGCCTTATATCTACCTCGATGACATCGTTATAACCTCAATGGTTTTATTGCATCATCAATGGCTTTATCAGCTCCAGCGGCTAATGGCCAACGTTGGCCAATTAGAAGCCCAGCTCACAGCGGAAGAGATCAACCCCAGCTCACAGTTGACGGGCATCCATTTCCAGACTTTGTATTGGGAGAGGATTGCTAGTTGCCCTCAACTAGTCAAAGAGAGCAAGCAGATGTCCACATAAGTTAGCAAAAAAAAAAAAAAAAAAAAGAAAAGCAAAGCAAGAGACAAGTGCAAAGGTAAAAAGTTCTATACTTCTTCAGCTTGGCAATTGCAAGGCCCACAAGCTCAATGAGTGTGAGGGGCATTGATGGGGTTAGTTGACCCTATAGGCAATAATGACGAATTTCTAAGCGGCCAGCCTTCCTGAACTACTCAATTCCTAGGCGGCCTTGCTTTTCTACTCAGCGATAGGCATTAAAGTACATGTGTGGGATTCTCCTAAGGGCCACCTTCTGCATGTCCAAGTATTTGGAGAGCATTTAATGAAACAGAGCATTCAATAGTACCTTCTGTCATTAATGTCGGATTCTCTAAGGGCCACCTTCTGCATGTCCAAGTATTTGGAGAGCATTTAATGGAACGGAGCATTCAATAGTACCTTCTGTCATTAATGTCCAAGCATTTGGAGAGCATTTAATGGAACAGAGCATTCAATAGTTAAGTCACAGACGTGTGTACAGGAAGAGGAAGACGAACAAAGGAAGTCCTCGACAACCTCTTGGCTTTCCTTCTTAGACGGCCTCCTCAAGTCAGCCTCTGACTTTTAAGTTGGCTGTGATCTTTTTCTACTCGGCTTCAGCAGCCATGTTATATCTTTTGCATCAAGGCATTTATGATCTCATGACAACAACGATCTTTTTCTACTCGGCTTCAGCAGCCATGTTATATCTTTTTTCTACTCGGCTTCAGCAGCCATGTTATATCTTTTGCATCAAGGCATTTATGGTCTCATAACATTGCCATGTTGATACCCTTGCATGAGAAAAAATGGCGTAAGAGGCAAGAAAGGCTTATATACATAGGAATCTACGTGAAGGAGAAGCAAGAAAGAAAGGCTTACGTACGTAGAGGAAGAAAGGCTTACGTACGTAGAGGATAACCAAGTGGCTACCCACCTCAGGATAGTGCCTATAGCTCTAAGATAGTGCCTATAGCTCTAACATGCCATGCCATTAAGAAGCAAGTATCTTCATAAAGGCCCAGCACATCAGATCTCACATAAATTAACCTTACATTCCATCCACAAAAGTCATCATTCATCATGACGCTTCAACCACTTAGACCATATGAGCCCCAAAAGTCATGGCCCATTGTCAAGCTCCATGTGACTCATTTATTCACAAGATGATAAGGCTCCAAGCTTCCCAAGCAAGCCACACGAAAGCCAAAGATGAATAAAATGGATAAAAGGAACCAACAACCACAATAATATACGATCATTCTTGCTCACAATAATATTCGAGCTTTCTCAAGCTCACAACTGTTGCCTAGAGCATCGAAGGATCGCCAAAATCTTCGATTTCCGAAACTTTTTTCAGGCTCTCAAACACGAGAAGATCACCGAAAGATCCTGAATTTGCTGCAGAAGGCAGCCAGACGCTCGTAAACATTCGAGGGTCATCTGGCAATAACACTTACCATACCAAGGAGAAAAGTAACAACGAAAACCAAAATAAACACATCCAGTCCCCCTTTCACGGGAAAACAAGGACAAACTGGAGAAAAAAGTTCTACATAAATGGGTTCCTTGATATACATTTCCACTCCACATTCGGAGACCCACATATATTCATACTGACCATATATATACAACAGCTTATTCCTGCAATAAGCTTACTATTCTTCAACTTCATACAACTTATATTTACGCGAGGCTTATTCTCTTGCGGATCGATCATCCGCATATTCAACTAGCAAGCTCGTATTATTTCTGGCAGCCGAGTAGCAACCTGCGGGCGGCCACCGGAAACCTTTAGAGATGGAAAGAGGCAAGACAGCCTCGCTATCATGGGCCTGGCTCGAACAATACTGTAAGATAAGATGCTCAGATCCTTGGCCGCATCTTCACAGCTACCATAACCTTCAAGATCTGCCTCTGTTATCAGTACTGCATCCCCCGTAGGCGAACATGTCAGTGTACAACTTTTAACTGCAGCGATTTCCAACTTGCACTTGCTGAAGTTTTGAACAGCCTATATGCAATGACAAATAGATAAATCAGAATTGGGGGGAAAAAAAAAAAAAAAAACATAGAGCAGTGACCAAAAGGTCATCCGAACTCCAGTAAATCATATACTTGTAATAAATAGCAACAATTTGGATAATTCTCCACTTGAAATAAGCTTTGAACACAGATTAACAAATGTTGCATTAAAAAAAAGAAGAAGAATTAGGTAAATACTATAATAACAGAAAGCATCAGATGGATCAGACATTAGTGTTAATGTGCAATTTTTGTTGATTACCCAAGACAAATGTTCCAAGGAGGAAATGCAAGAAGTCTAGGTCAAATGATAATTCAATCTTCAACGCCTTTAGGAGGGAATTGAGATCACAATTTTTGTCACTCTCTTCAAGAAGATAGCCACATGAACTTAATAATTGTCAAAGGAATGCAGAAGAAGGGGAAGAAGAGATAAGGCAGATGGAAGCTGCAACTTGAGGAAAAAAAATGAAATAATATTAGAGAGAGTCCTAAATGGGAATTCCTGGCAAATGAACATACACACAGCCTCCCCCAAATAGTTGGGAAAAAGCTTGATAGTTACATGTACGTTGCTTGCAATTTCAAGAGGATAGCCACATTATTTCAGAGTAAAGCATTCCTTCCTCTCAGACACAACGTATCAACTTAACCAATTAAGGTTTCCACAAATATCCACCAGATGAAAAGAAACCAAGCAAGAGCCTGTTACGGAAGTTCTCATTCTAAATCAGAATCTACCATTTTGTTTACTGGTTGCAAAGTGATAATTATGATCCGCTAGTTGAACTGGGTGAGCTAGTTCCTGTTTGGTTGCAATAGATTAAAAAGGCCAATACATGGATAGTGAGATTGCAGGCCTTTTAGTTTTCCAAGATGGTGACCTTCCACACGTGCTTCAAAAATGATCATACAGTGCAATGAACATCAAATAACCATTTAGCACACCAGATAAAGAGGTGACCATCATGAACGCCCTATGGTTACAACAGCTGCCCAACAAATGAACAGGAAATTTATGGGTAGAACAGATATTTTAGAACCAACTGAAGTTGAAAAGCACATTTGACATTGCTGACATTTGGATCCAAAGATAAGCCAATTGAAAACAGTGAGTCCTAAATTCAAAGAAGAATTCATCCCGGGAAGGACTAATGATGATTAGTTATTGGAAAAAAGGACCCTAAACATCAGTAGACTTAAATATGGTTTGAAATTCAATTTTCACGGTAAAACAAGTCAGCTGCTTTTCTAGAAGCATAAAAAGATGTTTACACGTCCAACATCCATTAACAGTTGTGAAAGAACTCATCCCAAAGTTGGAGGCCATATTTTTTATCACCAAAGACCCAAATGGATTGCCTACGGTGCCAAGATTGCCTTCAAAAACTTATTAAATAAATCAAGTTCAAGTTTCATCTTCCAAAGCTCCATAGGTAATTGGCGTATTATCAACATATCAACTCTAATCTATAAATATAAACATTTATCTTCTGTAGGATTCAACATGACAGTTATGGTCTGAACCAGGTTTTTTGAAAGTCAGAAAGAAAATCATTTGTTTTCACAGGAATTCACTAGAAAAATTATCCTAAAAACATTTCCATACCTGCCATTGAGAAGGAGCCAAGAGCACTCGAGGCCTTTTTGATCGCACATACTCCAAAGCAGCTGCAGGTGTCATATGCTTATACTTCACCTATGACAAATGTAGACATCAGGGCATGTCAAAATGTTTCCCATAAAGCACAACATCTACATGATGCTTGACAGATTGTTAGTACGGTGGATCAGGAAAGAAAAGGCCCAAGTTAGCCCCTCTCTCAAAAATTCCTTGCAATGACAGCATTAACTTACCAAATAGCACAAGATAATAGTCGTACTACGTCCCCTTCCTGCTTTACAATGAACATATGTAGTCCTCCCACATGACACATTTCCTGAATTTGATAAAAAATACAAAGGTGAAAACCCCAATTTTCTGTTTATTTTCAAAGGAAAAGATATCCAATCATGACACATGAAGCAAGGAAAAAACATCAACAATGCTATAAAATGCTAACAGTCAAGTTTGTGGTTATGGATATCCAAACAAACATCTCATCACCTCCATTCCCCATTATTTGGTTTGCATATATGATAACCACAGATTCTTTTCAAACAAATTATTAGATCAAGGATGTAAATCTGCTTGATATCTCTAACTCTGCAGCTAGCCAAAGCTAGTTGTTTGAGGGATCCCTACTCCCTAATCATCATCTCCTTAACAAATCATCATCTCCTTAACAAGAAGAAGTCTAGAATCAGGTGGCAGCTCACTTGGGTTTATACATAAATTGATGCCCCAAATATCACAACTGGCTTTCAACACCAGAATATATCCTGATTTGAGCCAATAAAATGGGAAAACTGCATACCCCGTCAATGTTCAGTTTTGTAGGTTTCTAATAGCATGAACTAATAAAATGAGACAACTTCATTTGTACACATAAACAAAATGTTTTCAAGTAAACATTATTAAGGCAAGTTTACAATTATCAAGAGCCCATGAGAGAAACAGACAAATTGATACTGTTGAGGTAACATGATTTGACACTTTTCACATTTGAGACGATGTACCGGTCGACAAAAGTAGAAGAAATATGATCTTCCCAAGCTGGTCCTGGGACAAAAATAAATATTATGTTTGTTTCAGTGTGCACGTCTCTCTCTCTCTCTCTCTCTCTCTCTCTCTCTCTCTGTGTATATATATATATATATATATATATATATAGTCAAGTTATACAAAAGGACAAATATGCTTGTAACTTCTACCTTCACAAGAGTTCACTACAATGTTCAACATTAATCGTACTCTAAAGCTGGAACATGATGAATTATATAATTTTCCCACAAATCTTACCACTTCAATGATCATATATGTTTCAAATGCATCATCATTTCACCAATATAGTCCATTAAATACTCTCTTTTGGCCTAACAAAAGTAGAAGCCATGCATCATATATGAATCACACCAAAGAATAACCTGGCTTTAAAATTTAATCCAAAATAAAGGGGAAAAAAAAAGCTAAGCACTGGTCCCATGACACATTGAAGACTATTCACATAACTACCATAAAATATTGAAAATATCGAGCAAAGATATTTTGAAGACCTTACAGCAATTGCTACTAGCATAGTCAGATCATCTGGCCTAACATCTTGTAGTAATTTATACAATGATAACATAAAAAAGAAGCCAAAAGGTACTATATGAAAAAGAGAATATCAGACTACGAAAATAGAACATTCCATGAATAGCAAGGTCTTGTTGCTACAAGTACTGTCAAATCAGCTAGCATCACATCTGGTAGTAATTTATACTTAAGTGTTACAAAGATAACCTTAAAAAAAAGGGCAAAAGTTAGCTACATGAAGAAAAGAATCTCAGACTATAAAAATAGAATATTTTATGAATAGCAAGACATCATTGCTACTAGTATTGTCAAAACAGCTGGCCTTACATCTTGCAGTAGTTTATATTTAAAAGCTACAAAGATAACCAAAAAGAAGCCAAAATGAAGCTACATGAGGAAAAAATAATAATCTCAGACCATGAAAAATAGTATGATTCCATGGATAGCAAGGCATTATCTCATTTACTTACTGTGGATGAAATCAACAGCTCGGCGTATATCCACAAGTGATGGGGCAAAAAGGTAATCCCTCGTAGGAATCACTAGGTGATCAATGCCATACGACTGAAAACCACAAAAAGAAAATGAACATGTATGAATAACTTCACTAACAACAAAGCATCACAAAAATGTCAACTACAAAATCCGAGTTTCCTTGTATTTGTATCTTAAAATCCAGTGAACCTAAGTGGAAAAAATCAACAAACATTGTCATTTCTAACAAAAGGAAAGAATAAAAGCAACATAATTTGCTACTACCAGGTCAAAGTCTAGACTGATGAAAATTTCATGTTCAATATTGATGAAATAATGCAGCACTAAAATTATGGATGAATTAACCAAACATATCCAAGATGATATCCCATAATGTATATTATTTGCAGATGATATAGTGTTTGATTGATGAAACTAAATCTGGAGTAAATGTTAAGTTAGAGATCTGAAGAGAGGCTTTAGAATCTAAAGATTTCAAGATTAGTAGAACTAAAACTAAATAAATGAAAAGTAATTTTAATGGAAGTAAAAAATATAAATAAAGAAACAGTGAAGATTGCAAGCCAAGAAATATCAAGGAGTAAAAATATAGGTATTTGAAATTAATTATCTAGTAAGAAGGTGCCCATAGTGTATGTTATTTGCAGATGATATAGTGTTGATTGATGAAACTAAATCTGGAGTAAATGTTAAGTTAGAGATTTGAAGAGAGGCTTTAGAATCTAAAGATTTCAAGATTAGTAGAACTAAAACTGAATAAATGAAAAGTAATTTTAATGGAAGTAAAAAATACAAATGAAGAAACAGTTAAAATTGCAAGCCAAGAAATACCAAGGAGTAAAAAATTTAGGTAGGTATTTGAAATCAATTATCTAGTAAGAAGGTGCCCATAGTGTATGTTATTTACAGATGATATAGTGTTGATTGATGAAACTAAATCTAAAGTAAATGTTAAGTTAGAGATCTGAAGAGAGGCTTTAGAATCTAAAGATTTCAAGATTAGTAGAACTAAAACTGAATAAATGAAAAGTAATTTTAATGGAAGTAAAAAAATACAAATGAAGAAACAATGAATATTGCAAGCCAAGAAATATCAAGGAGTGAAAATTTTGGGTATTTAAAATCAATTATCTAGTAAGAAGGTGAAATAGGTGAAGATGTAAATCATAGAGTCAAAGCAGGATGGATTAAGTGGAGGAATGCTTCGGGAGTATTGTATGATTGACACATCCTATTAAAATTAAAAGAAAAAATTTATAAAACCGCTATTAGGCTAGCTATGCTATATGGAACAAAGTACCAGGCAATATTGAAACAACATATGAATAAATTAAGTGTAAAAAAAATGCACATGTTAGGATGGATATGTGGTAAAACTTTAAAAGATAAAATTAGAAATAAATATATACGAGAAATGATAGGAGTAGCCCTAATTGAAGATAAATAAAAGAAAATCGATTACGATGGTTTGAACATATACAACAAAGACCTTTAGATGTTTCAGTTTGAAAGAGTGATCTTTTAACATTCCATGGTAATGATAAAGATAAAGATAGACCTAAACTAATATGGATAGAAATAATTAAAAAAGATATTACTATTTATAATTTGAGAATCGACTTAGTCTTGAATAGAGTAGAGTGTAGTTGGAAATAATTATGGATAGACCTAAACTAATATGGATAAAAATAATTAAAAAAGTAGATTTATGTAGCCGACCTTATGTAGTTGAAAAAAGGCTTAGATGAATTGAGTTGTTGAGTTTAAAATATCTAATCATACAAATATATTACAATCAAAACTGCTAAAAAACTTTTGGTTACAACATGCATGTAAATTGTCACAACCTCTAAGATGGAGCAATAACTGTTGAAGTGACACAAAATGGACATATGGTGTTAAGTTACTTAGCTCATCTAAATAGACAAAATTCACACCTTTTAAGTATCTCAGAATCAATAGTTTGGTCATATGAGGAGACACTTGCCTGGTACAATGATGATGGCACCAAAGTCTCGTATGGCTCATTTAAGGTAACAACTCCCTGAACCCCTAGCTGCCACAAGTGTGGAACATCTTTCGGAAATGGAACTGCCCCAAGCAAGAGAAACTGAAAAATAAACACCACACAGAAAATGAGTAAAACAAAGACCAACATTATTCATCATGCATCACACCATGGTGTATGAGTACTTTGAGCTACAATATATGCATGGCAGATTACATATGATGATATTTTTATTTGCATAATACATGATATGCCCCATTAGAAACCCTTGTGAACATAATTTGGCTACAAATATTTTATACCAAGAGACCATTTTTAATTTCCCGAGAGTACAGGCAATTCCACATGAAACCAGATGTTGGAGTAATCCTATAGAAATTGAGAAATAAGTGGCACGCAATCAAACTGCATAATATCACGCAGGAAAGAGCATAACATGCAGCAATCACTTTAATCCCTTAATGCAAGTCCAAGTCCAGCACTTCGAACCAAACTAGTGTTTACGCCGAGCGTTTTTTTTTTTTTTTCTACGGGCCGTTTTAGAATCAAAACGCTCGCCCCTTTTTTTTTCCAAAAGTGCTCGCCCGTTTTTTTTAAGCGCTCGCCCAGCTTTAAAATCAAAAACGCTCGCCGTGTTTTAAAATTAAAAAAAAAAAAAAACGCACGCCGGTTAAAAAAAAAATCTATAAATTTGGTAACAACAACTTTGTATTTTTCTTGCTAATTTTTTTTTTGAAGATTTCTCCTTTTGAGATCACTTCCAGGTTATATCAATGAAACCAAATCTCTTTTAGGGCAGAATTAATCTCTTTTAAGGGATTAATCTCTTTCAAGGGAGAATTTTTTTTGTACGAGAATGAAACCAAATCTCCTTTAAGGCTGTGGTTTAATCCGCCTGACTCTTTAACTTATTTTTATTTTGAAATAATTTTTAATCTGCCACATACCACATATTATTTTCTAAAATATATATTAGCAGTAAAAAATGCCCAAACTGAATTGGCAATTCTTGACATGCAAACATAAGTAAAATCTTCTCCACGAAAAGGATTGGATTCTGTATAATAGAAACGAGTAATACACCTAGCGATGTATAAACGATCCAAGAAATAGAAAACTAAATCAAGAAAGTTAACAAAACATAAGCACGAAAATGAGGCGAGTGACAAGAAACAAGAACCTGATCTACTTCGTCCCACCATCGGAACTCGGCCTGGAGCTTATTCCGCAATACGTTGTAGAGAAGGGTCGGATAGAAGAGAATCCGTGCCCCTGCGCCGACGAGCGCTCTCTTTGCCTTGACCGGCACGATCTCCCGACCAACAGAATCGTCCGAGCCCCCGTCCTCCAACTCTGTGATCCTCATGACAGCAGGTTTCTGATCGAGAAAAGATCGAAAACAAACCAAAAACCCTACTCGATTCCTCCTCTAATTCCGATCCACGTCACACAGCAACGATGACAGCAAGAAAAGGAGAAGATTCTATTCGAAGAAATCCTTCTGGAAAAGGCACCAACCCCTCGAATCGAATGCCGATCTAGAAGCAGCGGCATCGAATCAATGCGCTACGGAAAAGATCGAAGATTTAGAGCTCGAATCTTAGGTTGATCCGAGGGGTGGATATCTCGATCGAGAGCTATGAGCGAGGAGATCCCGATTCCAGACAAGGAATCGAGCGATTCGTCGGTGGAAAAAAGCACATCAATTGGGGATTCCCTTCATCTAGAAACCCCACGATACCCTCTGGCTCAGTTGCAGAGAACGTGGAACAACGGGAGAAAGAAAGTCCACTTCCCCCTGGCTTTTAAGTCTCGTGCCGAAAATATTATAATTTGCATCTCGCCCTAACATTTGCCAGATAGCTTAACGAATACGCTTCGTAACATTTTTAATCATGACCGTTAATCGTCGTACGGGAAGTTAAGATCGACGGTGAAGATGTCGAGTTGTGATAGCGCGCGAGTCGCCGGAGTGATTCAATTGTAAAGGCGTTTTTTCCGCGCGAGTCGCCGGAGTCTTCCAAATTTTCGCCACCGAGGATTCGATCATGGGCAACGGGCCGGCACGGCCCGGCACGACTCGGGCCGTGCCGGCCCACCATGCCGGAACGACATGGCCCACATGAACGGCCCACCGAGCCACCACAGCCCATCAAGGCTCAATAATTTTTTTAAATAAATATTTTTAAATAAATTAAAAATTTATTGAGATATGAAACCATAAATTAATATGAAGCCATCTTAATGATGAAGGGTTTGACATAGACCCCTACCAATTTATTAATTTTAAATTAAAACCATACATGAAGGTAGGGGCTAGGCCTGACCTTTAGAATACAATAAGAAAGAAGAAAAAAATAGAGATGACTCACTCTAACAATTAAAAAAATATACATTATTAGAACTTAGAAGTGAAACCTATATTGTTAGAAGTGAAACTAGTTCAAGCCTCAGGAAGATATAAGGCTCATACAAAAGGCCTTGTTAAAGCATACTCTATGCTAGAAGAATATCAATCTCATGTTAAAAAGACTTTGTGCATTGATCTTTAGTGCACAAAGCATGCACCGGATGCACGACGTTTGCAAGTCTGGTCTCAGACTAGTCCATAAGGTGATTCCTAGGCTTTCTCTGGCTGGTTTCGCTCAACAAGAGCACGGTTAACATAAAAAAATCAGACTTTTTGCCTGACTCATTCATGATGCGTACAATACAACATACGACCTAGTCTTTTTTATAAATTCGATTCTTCATTAGAATATCTAAAGATTCTAAACTTGGTAGGTCTTGTTTCTTTTTATTATTTTTTTTTCTTTTGATGCCGTTAAATTATGAATAAATAGATAAAAGTTGAAGAGGGTGTCATTCAAACATGCAGCACGCCTTAAATATAATAATGCAAATGTAACTAAAAAGAGATATACTAGTGATGTATTACTACAAATGTGACTCACAAGTTATAGTTGATTATATACAATAGTTAGAACTAGACCTTCAGACTTTAATATAATTAAAAAATTGGACTAGTAGCTCAATGATCTAATAGATGGATCAATGGTTGAATAGTATACATAATTTTAAAAAATAAAACTAAAAAATTGATTCGTAACGATAAATAGAGATAATATTTTAATAAATTTTAATTAATATGATAGCTAAAAAAAATTAAATTCTTAAAATTAAATTATTTAAAGCTTAAATTATTTTAATAAAATTATATTTTTTTACTTTGATAATTTTATCTTCATTCTAAAGATATGAAAGTCAAATTTACTTTTTTTTTTATTCATGATCACTTCTAATTATATATAAGAAACTATTTTTAAAACTATTTTTATGCAACATAAAAAGTTAAAAACGGTTTTTAGATAATTTTTACTTAAAAATTATATTATTTAATTTTATGCATGATCAACAGGGGCCATGTTTGGCACGGTTATTTTTTAAAAAATAAAAAAACTGAGCCAATAATTTTGTAAAAAAAAAAATTACCCATGTACGGCCCACCATGGGCCATGCACATGGGCTGTGCCTGGCTCGGCACGGCCTGGGCTCGGCATGGCCCGTGGCCAAAAAAAATTATCCATGCACGACCCACCATGGGCCGTGCACATGGGCTATGCTTGGCCAAAAATTTTTAACGGGCCGTGCTAGCCCATTAATTTGGCCGGCCCAACGGACCTGAGCCGTGCCGTGCCAGGCACGATCCGGTGCCCATCTCTATTCGATCACTTGAGAGCCATTTTGGCACCATTTTTTTTTGGCTTTTAAAGATAAAATTATAAAAATATATTAAATACCTCTATTTTTTTAAAAAAATATTAATTAAAAAATTAATAGTTGAAAGATCGTTGAGTAAAAATCCAGCATAATAAATCGAAAGGTTTTCTAATACTAAATCCGATTGATGAAATTTTTTTTTGGTCTGAACAATATAAGAACTGAGGTAACACTTTTCAGAATAAAAATTTTATACCTATCTGCTCGTCATTACTAGAACTATTTTTACTAGGACCAATTTAGACTAGTGCCATTTTTAATCTCATACCACTGTTACTATCATCACTTTCTTTTTTATATGATCGCTGGCTTTACTATCATATTTACTTTTAAAAATTATTACCTATGCTAAATATATTTATATTTTTAAAAGTAAAAAATATTTATAAAAATAAAAATAAGATTGATATCAAATGACATTTAGGATATTAGCCTACGAGGTGTTTTTCTTTTACTTGTTGCATGATAATTAATAATAATTTTTTTAATAGATGATGATGCTAAGAAGAACAAAATCATAGTTTAATAGTTTATCACCTAATAAAGGGCTAAAAAGAAAAAAAAGTCAAGACATGATTTATACCTTAGCTGATATATAGGATGACAACTCAAAATACCAACCAATGTGGTTGAATTAAAATTAATAATTATTTTTCTGGAAAAAGATTTTAAAAGAAAAGGATGAAAATTTCAGCCAACATGTTCATAAAGTACATATTGAAATTTCATGGTAAGTGTCATATATGGTGTAACTAAAATATATTCAAAATGAAAACCGTGTTTCAAAATTGAAACATAAATATTTTAAAGAATAACTCAAATATAACTTGGCCCAAATTTCATGCAATTTAAGAGTTTATAGTGTATTCTCATAAATATTAGACAATAAGCTACCATTGAGCCTTCACTTGCCATCAGGCTTGAGCTACTCTAAGTTAAATAGAGAAATGGATCATTTTAGAAGGCAAACCCTACACAAGTCCATTTAGCTAAAGCTTTTAAATATATATTCTCCTCAAACTTATTTACTAGGTAAGCTAATTCTACCATTTATGGCCTCTTAGAAAAGATGGTAATCCCCTCTTTTGGCAAAGATAGTAGGAGAGTTCTTTTTGTACCTCATACAATTCTAGGTCTTTTTCTATTTTATTAACACTTAATATTTTATTCTTTATAAATTTCATATCTTTAGATTCTACTTAAGTTATTCTTTTATAAGGTAATTCACCATAAATCATATATCCTTTAAAATTTTTTAGATACATAATGAACATTTGTTTGTTCGCCCTAAAGCCTAGCTTGCAATGTTTATGGAAGGTATTATAAACATATCCTATTGAACCCATGTATGCAGATGATCTAAGTTAGGCTTTGCATCATTCCAAAGCTCATATGAAATAGTAAGTATTAATTTACTAAGCACACAATTAAGAATGTAATGAGTAGTTAGTAACGTATGCTTTCAGAAATTAATTGAGAAGTTTGTTTGGGCCATCATCAACTTAATAATGTCTAGTAAAGTCATATGCCAATATTTTGCAACTTTATTTTATTATAGCATTTCAGGAATTGTAAATTATTGTGTACCTCCTGATAGAACTGCTTGAATTGCTTAAATAAATATTTGCATTTTCTATTAGTTCGAAGAGCTTTCAAAATCCCCTCTTTCTGATTCATTGCTTCCACTAAAAAAATTTGAATAATCTAATATTCATAGTAATGAGAGATGTATACATATCCAAATCATAAATAGCCATATATAAATATAAGGAAATAAAAGGTGTCATAGTGTCCTTATATTCACTAGTTTCAAAGGTTGAGAAATCCTAAAAGCCTTACTAAAGGGCTTCTTTAATATCTTTCTTGCTCAACAAGGCTTAACATAGTGAGATTGACTTTATCAGAGGATCCAATAGCCCTTTCTACCTAATTTTATTATTCTATCTTAGCCTATATGGCCTAGCATACCATTTCAAATTATCATTCTTAATAGAAAAAAAACATAAGTAAATTGGTAAATATAATTATTACTATCTAACATCAAGTCTAAAAAAACCATTCAATAATTATCTATAAAAGAACAATTCATCACCTCATATACATTTATGACATTTCTAGAGAAATTGAAAGAATAACTCGGGGCTAACAAAGCAAGTATAGAACATAGATTATGTTGAATAATTGGAATGCACAAAACATTGTGCAGGAATAATATGTATCCATTGTACATCCTTATTCAGTAGGTGTCTATACCTAACACTTGTTTATATGAACTATTCCTAAGTATAATATGTTGGGCACTCTCTAGTGTTCAGTGTAAATTTACATAGGCAATTTGATCTCACACTACATATTTGTTTGCTCTTATATCTTTTTAAGCTTAGTACAATTATGAGCGAGATGTCGGATTCCATAATTATAGCATTTCATTTTTACTGCATCTCTCTTTTTCTCTCATTGACCTCTCTGATGTTTAACCACCTTTTTTCTTTTTGTGTCCTTATCCAACCTTTCGGCCCACCTTGTTGCCAATCATATATTTGGACCCAAAAGGCCCAGCTTGAGTCATGAATACCATAAGGTGACTCACTTCCATGTGTTTAGGTTTTGGTGTGGCTGGTGCAGCCACGTGCAGCCACAGGAGCGATCTCATAAAACCAGAGCATTTTTGCGTCCCAACCATTTCTGGTCGGCCCCTCTCGGCCCCGGCATCTCCGAGCCCGCCGAGTCGGCCCTGGCCATCCCTGGCCGGCCCCTCTCAGCCCCGGCATCTACGAGCCCGCCGAGTCGGCCCCGGCCATCCCTGGCCGGCCCCTTCGGTCCCGGCATCTCCAAGCCCACCGAGTCAGCCCCGGCCATCCCTGCCCGGCCCCTCTCGGCCCTGGCATCTCCGAGCCCGCCGAGTCGGCCCAGGCCATCCCTGGCCGGCCCCTCTCGGCCCCGGCATCTCCGAGCCCGCCGAGTCGGCCCAGGCCATCCCTGGCCGGCCCCTCTCGGCCCCGGCATCTCTGAGCCCGCCGAGTCGGCCCATGCCATCCCTGGCTGGCCCCTCTCGGCCCCGGCATCTCCGAGCCCGCCGAGTTGGCCCAGGCCATCCCTAGCCGGCCCCTCTCAGCCCCGGCATCTCCGAGCCCGCCAAGTCAGCCCCGGCCATTCCTGGCCGGCCCCTTTCGGCCCCGGCGCCTCCGAGCCCGCCGAGCCGGCCCCGGCCATCCCTGGCCGGCCCCTCTCGACCCCGGCATCTCCAAGCCTGTCGTGTCGGCCCAGGCCTTCCTTGGCCAGCCCAGCCCCGGTACCTCCTGGCCGGGGAGGCCGGCCCCGGTGCCCCTGGTCAACCAGGCTCGGCCTCGGCTCCCCCGGGAAGGTTGAGATGTTCCAGTTCTCTCCAGATCGGCCCTAGCATGACCCCAGCAGTTCAAGAAACCACCTTTCTGACTCGCGCCACCTGACAACGCCAGATCCACCTACCCACTGGCCACGTTGTTGATGGGACTAGACCCAACAACTCAGCAGCCCCACTGATTGATGGGACCAAACCCACCAACCACCGTTTTCTCCCTCTCCGATGGGACAGAACCCACCAACCAGCCCAGATCCACATAACTTCCAAGAACCCGCAGACATTCCTTCCTCACGGAATCCCACGTGACCATGTCAACCCCTATAAAAAGGTGAATCCACTCTCTAAACAGGTATGCGCAATAATCCCCAAAATCGCTGTCTTAGCACTCAGAAAGGGATCCCTCCTCTCTGAGATCCCCTTTTCCATACCACGAAGGGCTCACTCGAGCCCCTCTTGGCTGTGACCTCAATCGCTAACTTGGGCGTCGGAGAGTCCCACTGGAGAATCCTCTCCGGTCTTGGGACTTCTTTGCAGGCAACCTGATGAAGAAAAGGTTCGAGAAGCACTCCGTTCCCGACGTTCAGGATCGGTGATTGGGCGTCATCAGATTGGCGCGCCAGGTAGGGGGGTACAAGAGAAAGTAGTGAACACTCTCCCTGCGCTACATCTCAGTAGGTGAGACTCTCTCCCCCCCTCTTCTCTTCTAGAAACCATGGTGGTGACGCGAGCTCAGGACACCTCCGTCAGCTATCCAGTGGGGCTTCCCCCACCAACTAGGCAGCAGGAGGCCAATCCCCCTGCTACCAACCCTCCAGTTACCTACCCACCGTCGGAGGCCGCTGATCAAACAGCGGAGCGGCTGGCGACCCTTTCCTGTCAGGTCCAAAATCTCACCGCCGTGGTCCATGGGCTCTAGCAACAATAGTCCATGGCCACCCAACATCAGACCGCTCCCCCCGCCAGCCAGCAGTCGGCGAGGGGAGGCTCTCCTCGGCGGGAGGCCGATCGGCAAGAGACCGGCCGACGTCCGGCTTCCCCTAGGAAGCCCCAGCGCGAGCCCCCCAAGCGGCCACGGCCCCAGCAAATTTCCTCCCGAGCCGCATCATCATGAGGAGCTCAGGTGGAAGTCCCGACTCCCGTCTCCATCTCCTTCTGCCTCTTCTTCTTCTTCTTCCTCCGAGCCATCTCGGAGGGCCCCGACAATCAGCCGCTATGCGAAGGAACACCTGGAAGAGTACAACAGGCGGCTCGACGAGCTCACCAAGAAAATCAATCATCAGCCAGAGGAAGAGTTTGAAACCCGTCCTCCTTACACCTGCCGGATATTAGAGGAGCCTCTCCCCTCCAGGTTTCGTTTCCCCCAAGTGGACCCGTACGACGGTATGACCGATCCTCTCGACCATCTCGAGAGCTACAAAGCAATGATGCAAGTCCAGGGCACTTCAGACGCCCTTCTCTGCAAAGCCTTCCCTGCCACTCTGCGGAAGGCCGCTCGTGCATGGCACTCACGCCTTCCCCCTCACAGCATCGACTCCTTTCAGGAGCTGGAGAAAGCCTTTCTGGCACACTTCGACGCTTGCCGATGAATCCCAAGGGTAGCCGACAGTCTTTTCTCCATCCGTCAGAAGGAGGGAGAGTCGCTGCGGAACTTTATGTCCCGGTTCAAGGCCGCCGCCCTCGAGGTCTACCATCTCGACGACGCGGTGGCGACATTGGCATTGAAGCGGGGACTCCTCCCATCCCGCTTCACCTTCTCTTTGGATAAGAAGTCCCCAAGCTCTTATTCCGATCTCCTCCTCCGAGCTCAAAAATACATCCGCGCGGATGAAGCCAACTTCACCCGCCGGGAATCTTCAAGATGCTCCAGCCACAAGCCTGCTCGCCCCGAGCCCAACGGGCCCCCTCGACACCGGCGAGCTGACCCGCCTCATCGATCCGACAACAGGCGTTAGAGCCCCGTCCCCGACAAGAGTAAGCTCACGCCCCTTCTAGCCCCTCGATCCCACATCCTGATGGAGATCGAGGGTGAGCCTTATTTCCAACGTCCTCCTCCCATGAAGAAAGGTCCTCCCTGCGACAAGAGCCGCTACTGCTGATTCCATCGGAATTACGGCCACAATACCGATAGCTGCTACAGCCTGAAGAAGGCCATCGAGGAGCTCATCCACCGAGGCTACCTCGGCAAGTATGTCCAAAAGGCGCCGCAGCCGCTACTGACCCTCATGGGGCCCCCGCCTGTCCAAGCCCCGGTCGATAATGCCCCACTGAATGGACGGTCGGAATGGTGTCATGGGGATCAGCTTCTGCACCTAAATGGCCGAGAGGGGAGGAGGCGCCGAATAATGTACTTCCCGGGGGGGGACCTGCTGTAGTAAAAAATGTAAACAATGAAGGCATAGTCGTCTCTATAACGATCGTCAGGCACCCTGTAAAAAGGATATTAGTTGATAGTGGCAGCTCAGCTGACATCCTTACTTATGATGCTTTTGTTCAGATGGGATTATCTTTGGACTCTCTCTAGCCCGTGGCGGCCCCGTTAGTCGGATTTACCGGGGACTCCGTAAGGGTCGAAGGTGAAATACCTCTGCCTGTGACAGTCGGAATACCACCACGCCAAAGCACTGTGATCATGAAATTCTTGGTCGTGAGGGTCCCCTTGGCGTACAATGCCATTCTCGGGTGCCCAGGTCTGAACCTTTTGGATGCAGTCATTTCCACCCGGCGTCTACTAGTGCAGTTCCCCACTGGTAAGGGAGTTGGAGAGATGCGCGGTGAGACCAGCCCGGTCCTACCCTGTTATCACGCGGCATCAAGTCCCCTGGAAGTTGAGCCAGCTTTAGAGGCGTCCGACCCCGGAGGCTCTAGTAAGGAAGGAGAGCCAGCTAAGCACCTTCTGACCTTCCCCCTTGGGGAGGACCCGGCGAAGACCGTCCGTATCGGAGGACTCCTTCCCCTAGAGGACCGGGAGCGTCTCTTAGATTTTCTAAGGGCTAACTCAGACATTTTCGCCTGGTCGGCGTCTGATATGCTCGGCATCCCTCCGGAAGTGATCACCCACAAGCTCAACATTGATCCACGGCACCGCCCGATCCACCAAAAGAAGAGAAGCTTTGCCCCTAACCGACAAAAGGCCATCGACGAGGAAGTCAACAAGCTACTCAGTGCCGGCCACATCTGAGAAGCGCACTATCCTGATTGGCTAGCCAACGTGGTCATGGTGCGTAAGGCAAATGGGAGCTGGAGGATTTGCATAGACTTCACGACCTCAACAAGGCGTGTCCGAAAGACAACTTCCCCCTACCCAGAATTGATCAGCTGGTGGATTCCACCTCTGGGCACGAACTCCTCAGTTTCATGGATGCCTTCTCAGGATACAATCAGATAAGGATGGACCTTAGCGACGAGGAATACACCTCCTTTGTGACAGAGAAGGGCATTTATTGCTACAAGGTGATGCCTTTTGGCCTCAAGAATGCAGGAGCAACCTACCAAAGGTTAATGAACAGGGTGTTCCGGATCAGCTAGGCCGGAACATGGAAGTCTATGTAGACGACATGCTGACAAAAAGCACCCGCGCCTTCGATCACATCTCCGACCTAGAGGAGACCTTCAATAACCTCCATCGCTTCCAAGTCAAGCTGAACCCCAAGATGTGTGCTTTCGGGGTCACGGCGGGCAAGTTCCTGGGCTTCATGGTGACCCAGCGAGGGATCGAGGCAAACCCAGAGAAGATAAGCGCCATACTCGACATGAGGCCACCATCCAGCAAAAAGGAAGTGCAACGATTGATAGGGAGGATTGCGGCTCTAAGTCATTTCCTCTCCAAATCGGTTGAGAGATGCCTGCCTTTCTTCAAGGCCCTGCGGAAAATGAATAGCTTCGAATGGACGGACGACTGCCAAAAAGCCTTTGACGGGTTGAAGGCATTCCTATCTTCTCCGCCACTTCTATCCAAGCCAAGAGATGGAGAAAGTCTCTTCCTCTACTTAGCTGCTTCGTCGGCCGTTAGCTCAGTCCTAGTGCGCCTCGACGCTGATGGAACCCAGAGACCCATCTATTATGTGAGTAAGGTCCTTCATGACGCAGAGGTCAGATATTCCAAGACAGAGAAAGTTATTTTTGCCCTGATAGTCTCCGTCCGACGCCTCTATCCATACTTTCAAGCCCATCCTATTGTGGTGCTCACGGATCAGCCCCTTCGAGCCATTCTGGCTTGCCCAGACACTTCAGGCCGACTGGCCAAGTGGGCCATTAAGCTGGGAGAGTTTGACCTTTCTTTTCAAGCTCGGCTGGCGCTGAAGTCCTAGGTCTTAGCTGATTTCCTGGTCGAGTGCACTTGGGCGGAGGAAGATCCCAAAGAGGCTCCCATGGAGCAGTGCGAACCTGAGCCAGGCGATGATGGAGAATCCTGGTTTCTTCATGGATGGCGCATCAAATTCACAAGAAGCGGTGCCGGCCTCATTCTTGCCAGGCCGGGTGGAGAAAGGACGGAGTGTGCCCTGCGGTTCCTATTCAAAGCCATCAACAACCAAGCCGAGTACGAGGCCCTGCTGGCTGGGTTAAGGCTAGCCCGAGAATTGGGAGTAAGGCGTCTTAGAGCCTTTACCGACTCGCAACTTGTCTCTGGACAAATCCATGGGGAGTATGAAGCGTGCGACCCCATTATGGCGCAATATTTGGGCAAGGTTCAGCTCCTAACTTCCCCACTGCCTTACTTCAGTATCAGTTACATTCCCCGGAGTGAAAATGCCAAGGCCGACCTCCTTTCTCGTTTGGCCACCTCCACCGATGGCTTGGCGAGAGACGCTTATATTGAATATTTGGAGAGACCCAGCATAGAGGACGGTGAAGAAGTCCTCCCACTCACCCAAGAGCCCACATGGATGGATGCCTATGTCCGTTATCTCACTAACGACACTCTCCCTGATGATCGCAACGAAGCTAGGCTGCTCAAGTGGAGAGCCTCCAAATTCATCCTCCTGGACGGGCGTCTGTACAGAAGGTCATTCTCTTACCCCCTACTCAAGTGTGTAGGGCCCACCGACGCTGACTACATCCTCAGAGAGATTCACGAGGGCATCTGTGGAAATCACCTGGGGGGCAGATCTTTAGCTCAAAAAGCCCTCCGTCAAGGATACTTCTGGCTCACGATGAGGGAAGATGCAGCTAGATTGGTTCAGAAGTGCGATGGTTGCCAGCACCACACACATCCAACATCAACCGTCTGCCCCAATGAGTCCGCTCTTGGCCCCATGGCCTTTCGCCCAGTGGGGAATGGACATTCTCGGGCCATTCCCCCAGCTCAGGGCAGCGGAGATTTTTGCTAGTCGCCATCGATTACTTCACCAAGTGGGTTGAGGTCGAGGCACTGGCCAAGATCACCAAAAGCAAAGTCAAAGCCTTCTTCTGGAAGTCGATCATATGCCGTTTCGGCCTGCCCCACACCCTCGTCACGAACAATGGCCGCCAATTCAACAATGAAGCATTCAAAGTCTTTTGTGGCGAGCTAGGCATTCATCACCGATTCACTTCTGTCGGCCATCCTCAAACCAACGGAGAAGCCGAAGCCATGAATCACACCATCCTTAGAGGACTCAGAACCCAGCTAGACGGGTCCAAAGGTCAATGGGTGGAGAAACTCCCCAGTGTGATATGGGCCTACCACACGACCCCTAGAGCCCCGACGGGCGAGACTCCTTTTAGTCTTACCTTCGGATCTGAAGCTGTCATCCCCGTCGAGATCGGCTTGCCCAGCCCACGTGTGGAGTCCTTCAACGAGGAAAACAACTCTGCACTGATACGGGCTAACCTGGACTTCATAAATGAGGCGCACGATCGGGCAAGGCTGTGTATGGTGACCTTCTGTCAGCGAGCGGCCAAGTACTACAACGCTTGAGTTCGTCCCAAGGTTTTCCGCCGCGGAGACTTGGTTTTGAGAAAAGCTGAGGTTTCAAAGCCTACGGAGGGGGGCAAGCTATCCCCCAACTGGGAGGGTCCTTACCGCGTCACCGAAACACTTCACAGGGGGGCATACAAATTAGAGGAACTCGACGGGAAACCCATTCTGCGTACCTGGAATGCGGATAACCTCCGCCAATATTATCAATGATGTATTCCCCTGTAGCAAAGTAATAAAGAAGGCCCTTTCTGGCACAGCAGCCTGTTCTCCCTCGCATCCGAGGGCCAAGTCTCTCAAAAGGAGCTCACTGGCATCGCGGCTAATGGGACACCACTCGGCCCCGGCACGACGGTACCCCCAAGTCGATTAATACCCTAACAGCTCGTACCTGGCTGAGTCGCCCTTCAGGTGGCACACAAACCCCTGAAGTGGTTTAAAAGAAGCTCACTGGCATCGTGGCTAACGGGACACCACTCGGCTCTGGCACGGCGGTGCCCCCGAGTCGGTTAAGACCCTAACAGCTCCGTACCCGGCTGAGTCGTCCTTCAGGTGGCACACAAACCCCTGAAGTGGTTCAAAAGGAGCTCATTGGCATCGCGGCTAACGGGACACCACTCGGCTCCGGCACGGCGGTGCCCCCGAGTCGGTTAAGACCCTAACAGCTCCATACCCGGCTGAGTCATCCTTCAGGTGGCACACAAACCCCTGAAGTGGTTCAAAAGGAGCTCACTGGCAACGCGGCTAATGGGACACCACTCGGCTCCGGCACGGCGGTGCCCCGAGTCAGTTAAGACCCTAACAGCTCCGTACCCGGCTGAGTCATCCTTCAGGTGGCACACAAACCCCTGAAATAGTTCAAAAGGAGCTCCTGACATCGTGGCTAACGGGACACCACTCAGCCCCGGCATGGCGGTGCCCCCGAGTCGGTTAAGACCCTAACAGCTCCATACCCGGCTGAGTCGCCCTTCAGGTGGTACTTAAACCCCTGATGTGGTTCAAAAGGAGCTCACTGGCATCGCGGCTAACGGGACACCACTCGACCCTGGCACGGCGGTGCCCCCGAGTCAGTTAAGACCCTAACAGCTCCATACCCGGCTGAGTCACCTTTCAGGTGGCACACAAACCCCTGAAGTGGTTCAAAAGGAGCTCACTGGCATCATGGCTAACGGGACACCATTTGGCTCTGGCACGGCGGTGCCCCCGAGTCGGTTAAGACCCTAACAGCTCCGTACCCAGCTAAGTCGCCCTTTAGGTGGCACACAAACCTCCGAAGTGGTTCAAAAGGAGCTCACTGGCATCGCGGCTAACGGGACACCACTCGGCCCCGGCACGGCAGTGCCTCCGAGTCGGTTAAGACCCTAACAGCTTTGTACCCGGCTGAGTCGCCCTTCATGTGGTACACAAATCCCTGAAGTGGTTCAAAAGGAGCTCACTGGCATCACGGCTAACGGGACACCGCTCGGCCCCGGCACGGCGGTGCCCCTGAGTCGGTCAAGACCCTAACAGCCCCATACCCGGTTGAGTCACCCTTCAGGCGGCTTACATACCACTGAAGCAGTTCAAGGCAACCATCGGCACCACCCCCCTCAGCCTCGGCACGGTGGTATCTCTCCTAACAGCTCGGTACGGCATGGTCGTGGCCTTTCCCAATCGGCCCTAACCGGTTCAGGCGCTTTCAGCACCGAGCAAGTCGACATAGACTTCCTCTGGTCAACTTCACTTGCCCTTGGTGCCCTTACAACGGCTAAATCGGTTCTAACCACTTCTGGTCGGCCTCGACACCTCCAAAATTAATCCCGGCAGCAAGTCATCTGCCGATTTTTCCAAGCCTTCATAAAGATTCATACACAGGCGAGCCTTCTTTCAAACAACCTACAACAGCACTGGGCATTCATGTAGCCAGTTTACATTGCAGCGATGTGTTCAAGTGTTGGCCAAGTCCGAAATTGCAGTTCGGTCTCGGCACGGCCGACACGCGCAACGCTCAAGGTTCAAAAGAACAGTTTGGAAGATACAATGTTCAACCACAATGTCGCCGGTATGTCTGATTTGGCACAGTGAGGCGTTTCTCTTGAAAGCGAAAGAAGCAAACAGATCCAGACATGAAGAGGTTTTGAGTAAAGGACTTTTTTATTAGCTATGGAAGAAAGGTACAAAAGTAAGAAGCTTGGACAAAAGTTTCTTCATTGATAGCCAAAGATAAGTACAAAATCGGACCCAAGGTCAGTTACATAAAACAAAGAAAAAAGAAAATACAATTCATGGCTCGCCGGGGCCAGGCTTCCCCTTGTCCTTCTCCCCAGTCGGCTCCTCATCGGGACCCCGGCCCGGATGTCTTCAAGATCGGCAATGTCGACCTCAAGGGCCTCGGCTACTCGGGCTTTTCCCATCTCGAAGCCTTGAAGATAAGCGTCAAGGCTGGCTTCGACGACCTCCTGCCTGAATTGCGGTGAAGCCTTGAACTTGGAGACGGCCTGCCCGGCCTCGGCCTCGGCCCGCTGCGCCTTGTTTTCAGCCTCCCAGGCCTTGGCCTCAGCTTCTGCGGCGCGGGTGCTGGCCTCGTCAGCGCAGGCCACTGCACCGGCCTTCTCCAAAATAGCTTCGCTGCCGCTTTCTCCGTGGCAGCGGCCTTCTCCCCGGTGGTCCGGGCCTCCTCCATGGCGCTTTGGAGCCACATGGTAAGCTCCTCGATCTGCGCTGCGGCGGCCTTCGACCTTTCCAAGGCCAATTCCATTTTGGCCTCGGATGCGGCATCCCGGCTCTCCATTTCCTGAAGGCGGCCGGAGTAGCCCTCCTCATGGGCCGATTTCCTGGCGAAGTCGAGCAAGGCTGTCGGCGTGCGCCATGCTCTCCTTCCGGTATTTGTTGGCCCGCGTCAGAGCCTTCGCCAACATGCCGGAAGACTGGGCCAGCGCCTCGCGAAGCCCAAGGGTGCCGTTGGCCATCTGCAACAAGAGAAATGCGTTAGCTACAAAGAGAGAAGCACTGGGAAAAGAAAGAGATCCGAAAGGCTACCTGGACGATGGAGACCAAAATCATGTCCATGAGCGCGGAGTGGCTCATCCCTCGCATCTCCTCTTCAAAATCGGCAGCCCGGACTCCCGATAAGAGACGGGAGGCTCGGGCGGCATCCGCCATTCTGCCGATGGTAGGGACCAGGCGCGTCTGTCCCTCCTACGGACCCTCCGCCTGAGGACGGTCTGGGCGCCAAGACGATTGGTGGGATGAGCTCCTTGGCTCATCCCTCTACTCCTCGGTCACCTCCACCCCGTCTTGGGCCTCCCTGGCGATCCGCTCCCCCTCGCCGGCGAATGGGGGAGCGCTCTCCCTCCCTGGCTCTGCAGCAGCCGGGGGGCCAACAGCAACGGTGACCCGCCCCGCCTCGGTTACATCGGTGGCGGCGGGGGCTTCTTCATCCAGAATCACCACCGGTGTTTCGACGGTGGCTGGGATCTCCCCCTCTTCAACTTCGGCCCCGGCTGGCCTTTGGGCCACTCTCGCCACCAACTTTCTCTCGGCCGGTTCCACCGCGGGCGTTGGGGCTGTGGCCGACCTGGCCGGCTCCCTTCTCCGGAGCTTCTTCGACGGCTGAGACGACTCTTCGGTCGCCGGCCTCTTCTGCCTCGCGATGGCCTCGAACTCGCTGACGGAGAACTTCATGGCTGCACAAGAAAAGGTAATCGGCATTAGCAGCGACATGCAGTAAAAGAAAAACGGGACAAAGCGATTCAGGCTCACCGGTCGCCGGGGCCAACTCGGCCTCTATCAGGTTCTCCTCGGATAGGAGTTCCTTATAGCTGGGGATCTGACAATTGGATAACAGGGTAAACATATCCTTATCTCTCTCCCTAATGGAGGAGTCATCGTTGGAGCCAGTATCGGGCTCCCTCCAAACAGTTCTCACCCCCTCAACATGAGCAAAAAGGTACCTAGACTTCCACCCTCTGATTTTGGACGGGAGGCCTAGGGGGAAGGCTCTACCCGACCTGGCGGTAAAGGCCCACCAGGCCCCCTCGCCTTGACGGCAGAGTTTGTAAAAGGCTTGGAACAGGGACAACTCTGGACGGGCCCCCTCAAAGTGGCAAAGGATAACGAAGGCGCAAATGATCTGAATCAAATTCAGAGTCAACTATGCCGGCACTAGTCTATACCTCTCTAAAAGGTTAAGAAAGAAAGGGTGAAAGGGAAGGCGCAGCCCGCACCGGAAGAACTCCTCATATAGAGCGACCCGGCCTGGATGGTCAGAAATCACCTTATCTTCGGGCCCCGGCGTGGACAGGCCAATGAAATCAGGGACCAGGAACCTAGCCCTAATGGCCTCTACATCCTTAGGGGTCATGGTTGAGGCTACCCCCGACGGACCCGCTGGATCAGAGCTCACCACCTGAGGAAGGGCCGGATGACAGGAGGACAGGGGGACTGCCCTAATGGGAGAACCAGAGGTAGGCGGAGGTCCTAATTCCCTTGATGGGTCATGGATAACGACGCCGCCCGACGGTCGAGGCATTTGCCTACTAGTCACAGGGGCCTGGTCTTCGCTATCGGACTGGGAAGACTCCTCTACGGGTCTCTTACCCTCCCTAATGGCACTACGGTCCATAGGAAAAGAAGGGGATAGACTAACCTGGGAGTTGAAAGGGCTTAGGTCGCAGAAGAAGAACTCAAAGAAGAAAGAAGTAGAGAGCAATGGCAGCATAAAGATTTCCACAGGCCTTTGGAAGGCTTTTATAGCCCCTGTTTTCGGCCAGCGCCGCCCGAGATCTTGCCACCTGGCGTGTGTCCATTGCGCTGCAGGCTGCCAGCCGGAAATCTCGCCTGGGCCCGAGCTGCCTCGTTTCCTCAAGAGACGTGATCCCTCACCAATCGTGGGGCATAGAAAATGGGGCAGCAATGATGTCCTTGCCTTTTCTCCACTACTCGATGAGCTCTTTCTCCGGAGCGTCCGGCGCCAACGTCAACCCCACCTAACGAATGATTACGGGAGGTCTTCGAAGAGATACCGCCTCGAAACCAAGTGCCAACTCATCAGCCCATTTAAAGTGCACCAAAAGAAGCAATCATTCCTTTTGAATTTTCGCTCCCCTTTCGCCCAAAGGGCAGCAAGCGCATGGTCCTTAGTGCTCAGGGGCGGGGGGGCATCTGGTGTGACTGGTGTAGCCACATGCGGCCACAGGGGTGATCTCGACAAAACTAGAGCATTTTTGCATCCTAGCCATTCCTGGCCGGCCCCTCTCGGCCTTGGCATCTCCGAGCCCGCCGAGTCGGCCCCGGCCATCCCTGGCCGGCCCCTCTCAGCTCCAGCATCTCCGAGCCCGCTGAGTCGGCCCAGGCCATCCCTGGCCGGCCCCTCTCGGCCGCGGCATCTCCGAGCCCGCCGAGTCGACCCCGGCCATCCCTGGCCGGCCCCTCTCGGTCCCGGTATCTTCCAGCCCGCCGAGTCAGCCCCGGCCATCCCTGGCCGGCCCCTCTCGGCCCCAACATCCCGAGCCCGCCGAGTCGGTCCCGGCCATCCCTTGCCGGCCCCTCTCGGCCCTGGCATCTCCGAGCCCGCCGAGTCGGCCCAGGCATCCCTAGCCGGCCCCTCTCGGCCCCGGCATCTCCGAGCCCGCCGAGTCGGCCCAGGCCATCCCTGGACGGCCCCTCTCGGCCCCGGCATCTCCGAGCCCGCCGAGTCGGCCCAGGCCATCCCTGGCCAGCCCTCTCGGCCCCGGCATCTCCAAGCCCGCCGAGTCGGCCCCGACCATTCCTGGCCGGCCCCTCTCGGCCTCGGCGCCTCCGAGCCCGCCGAGTCAGCTCTGGCCATCCCTGGCCGGCCCCTCTCGGCCGTGGCATCTTCGAGCCCGAGTCGGCCCTGGACATCCCTGGTCGGCCCCTCTCGGCCCCGGCATCTCCAAGCCCGCCGAGTCGGCCCCGGCCATCCCTGGCTGGCCCCTCTCGGCCTCGGCATCTCCGAGCCCGCCGAGTCGGCCCAGGCCATCCCTGGCCAACCCCGGCATCTCCAAGCCCGCCGAGTCAGCCCCGCCATCCCTGGCCAGCCCCTCTCGGCTCCGGCATCTCCGAGCCCACCGAGTCGGTCCCGGCCATCCCTGGCCGGCCCCTCTCGGCCCCGGCATCTCCGAGCCTGCCGAGTCGGCCCAGGCCATCCCTGGCCGGCCCCTCTCAGCCCCGGCATCTCCGAGCCTACCGAGTCAGCCCAAGCCATCCCTGGCCGGCCCCTTTCGGCCCCGGCATCTCCGAGCCCGCCGAGTCAGCCCAGGCCATCCCTGGCCGGCCCCTCTCGGCCCCGGCATCTCCGAGCATGCCGAGTCGGCCCAGGCCATTCCTGGCCGGCCCTCTCGGCCCCGGCATCTCCAAGCCCACCGAGTCGGCCCCAGCCATTCCTGGCCGGCCCCTCTTGGCCCCGGCGCCTCCGAGCCCGCCGAGCCGGCCCCGGCCATCCCTGGCCGGCCCCTCTCGACCTGGCGTCTCCAAGCCCGCCGTGACGGCCCATGCCTTCCTTGGCCAGCCCCACCCCGGTACCTCCTGGCCGGGGAGGCCAGCCCCGGCCGACCCTGGTCAACCAGGCTCGCCTCGGCTCCCCCGGGAAGGTCGAGATGTTCCAGTTCTCTCCATATCAGCCCTAGCATGGCCCCAGCAGTTCAAGAAACCACCTCTCTGACTCGCACCGCCTGACAACGCCAGATCCACCTACCCACTGGCCACGTTGTTGATGGGACTAGACCCAACAACTTAGCAGCCCCACTGATTGATGGGACCAAACCCACCAATCGTCGTTTTCTCCCTCTCCGATGGGACAGAACCCACCAACCAGCCCAGATCCACATAACTTCCGAGAACCCGCAGACATTCCTTCCTCACGGAATCCCACGTGACCATGTCAACCCCTATAAAAAGGTGAATCCACTCTCTAAATAGGTATGCGTAATAATCCCCAAAATCGCTGTCTTAGCACTCAGAAAGGGATCCCTCCTCTCTGAGATCCCCTTTTCCATACCACGAAGGGCTCACTCGAGCCCCTCTTCGGCTGTGACCTCAATCGCTAACTTGTGCGTCGGAGGGTCCCATCAGAGAATCCTCTCCGGTCTTGGGACTTCTTTGCAGGCAACCTGGTGAAGAAAAGGTTCGAGAAGCACTCCGTTCCCGACGTTCAGGATCGGTGATTGGGCGTCATCAGGTTTCAACTCCAAATGGCAAGAAATATCATCAAAGGTTTTGATACCATGCATCGTTGGAGCTTCATCTCACTCCACTCAAGATTTGATAGCGAATGAATCATTATTTGTAGCTACTACTTATTTATTAGTTAACATTTAGTAGCCTTTGTATCCTTAATCATGATCCTCGTTATACGAAGATGCTTAGTGATGTGGCTGATCACACCCTCTAGGCGGCAGCATAACACCTTGCGCAATTCACAGAGCCAGATGAGTTGATAGCTCGTTTCTGGCGACGGCATCCTCGCCTCGGCCTCTAGCTTTGGCCTTTCCCTAGTTTCGGCCCCTGGCTTCGGCCTCACCCTAGCTTCGGCCTCTGGCTTTGGCCTCGGCCTCTAGCTCCGGCCTCTGGCTTCGACCTCGGCCTCTGGCTCCGACCTCACCCTAGCTTCGGCCCCTGGCTTCGGCCTCGGCCTCTAGCTCCGGCCTCTGGCTTCGGCCTCGACCTCTAGCTTCGTCCTCACCCTCGCTTCGGCCCTTGGCTTCGGCCTCGACTCTAGCTTTGGCTTCATCCTGGCTTCGGCCCCTGGCTTCGGCCCTGACCTCTAGCTTCGGCCCTTGGCTTCGGCCTCGGCCTATGGCTTCGGCCTCAACATTGCATGTTTTCCTAGTATAACGGAGCTAGTCTCGAATACCGGACCCAGGGGTCTGAGGCATTAATCGCCGCATATCTTGCTCATCCGTTTTACCGAGATCACGGGCAATTACCAACACACCCTGCAGTTGCCGATATACGCGGCACCCATTCGGCAATGACTCACCTACCCGTTATTCACGGAGCTCATCCTAACGAAGCAGATTCGATGGTTATAACGGAACGAGATAAATTTGACCCCCCGAACAGATACATAAGAACTCCTAACTTGCAACGAGAGGGATCTCTATTCTCTGACTGTAAATAAAACTCCTATTCTACAAGCCACTAACTTGAGCATCGGAGGGTCCCCATCGGCACCATCGGTCTGAGACTTTGTACAGGTTTCTGAAGAAGAAGGTGCTCTCTTTACATTTCCAGTGACTACTTTCGACGATCTGTGGAGATCTTCGCCCACCGGTGCTCACCGCAAGTGGTTTAGCAGCAACACTTAGATATGAAATGTTTGGAGATTTTGGTATGCTATATGAACTTCAAGTTCAAAGCATAAAGTCTGATTGCAGAGGTTTGACTAAATTTGATTTTAAGCTAATTCTATATAAATTGGGTTGTGAGAAAAATCTTAAATTCATTAATAAAATTATTGTGCATCATGCTTAACATAATAAAGTATAACCCTTTTTACTCAATTATCATAAATCCTCGATCACGATGGTACTAAGCATTATTGCCTTCTTTAAGTGGTGCTACTGTAAAGATGTGAGTTTATAAAACTTCTAACTTATTCCAAAAAGCTATAACTACGAAGGATAAGTCAAAAAAAATTAACCATAGGGGGTTATCCCTCTTATTCCCAAAATCTATAACTACGAAGGGTAAGTCGAAAAAAAGTTAACCAGAGGGGATAATCCTCATGAACTTATTCTTTAGGGAATGGAGGAATACCTGTAGCTATCCCTTGAGGACAAAACTGTTATTAAAAAATGATGGTTATTTCCTCAGTTATCCCCTGAATAAACTCTATCCTATGTACTTATCCTAGGATAGTATTTTTATATCAAACGCTACCTAAGTAGATATTGAACTTTCCTATGTCATATATCATAATTTTGTTAATTTAGCTTTTCATGTTTGTCAACTATGATAGTTTTCAAGGCCATCACTACATTTACACAAGTAATATTTAAACATTAAATACATGACATATATGCATTTATTATTTAAAAATTAATTAAATTTAGAATTTTTTTTATAAAATAAGATAAAAAATATGCTAATTTTATAGTCATTACTTCTTTAGTAAGATAGAGTATTTAATCCAACTATATTTCATTTTGGAAAACTTATTCATACTTTCACAAAAATAATGCTAGTTAGAATAGATCCACATTTAACACATGGTATAATAAGGCAAATCGATATGAACATATCATATGATTAAGAATTATTAACATAAAATAAATTAATTATAATAGATAATAATTAATTTTAGTACTAAGCATAAAAACATGCCAACATCAAAATAGATATATACAATAAATTTTAATATTTTTTCTTAACGATAATAATACATCAAAGCATTATACGTGCACAATCTATAAATTTTATGGTCCATTAACGTAATCTTTCATTAAAAATTAGCAAACATAATATCATTTATTCACTGAGCATGATAATTATGCCTCAATTAAATTTTTGTATGATTCTTTATAATTTTTATGTATTTTTGAATGCATTTATTGAAGATTTTTTTTTTTGGTAAGAACGGGTGATCACACTAGTCTGGTGCGAGTTAACCCATATACATCAGAAAATAGTATTTGATTTAATACAAGGGGGCATGGATCGCCCTATTTTCAAAACCAAAAACCAGAATGATAGGCGACTGAAGCCGCAACCCAATCTGCCGCCGCATTCGCTTCCCGGTAGATATGCCGTATCTGGACAATAGGAACATCCCGAAGGGTGGCCCAAATATCATAAAGAAGAGGGTTGGTAGGGATGTGATCACAATAATCCCACCGAACCCATCGAATAACTGTAGTGGAGTCATCCTCGATAATAAGACACTGAGCATGGAGTATCCGGGTGGCATATGAAATACCTGTCCATGCTGCATATGTAGAGTTTAGACCTTGATGAATAGCAATGGGATCAACCTTCTGAAGAAGTAGATTGGTGTAGTGGTAATGTGTTGGTTCTTGAACCCCTTGATCTTGGGTTCAAAACTCCACTGCCCTTTTGCTCTTTGGATTTTATTTTAATAAAATAAAATCCCAACCGTGTCTTCTTCCCTCCTGTGAATCCCTGTGGCTCTTCACGTTCCAAGAAGCACTCTTCACGTTCCAAGAAGCACCCCTCACCGTGTGAGGGGTGCTTCTTGGAACGTGAAGAGTGCTTCTTGGAACGTGAAGAGCCACAGGGATTCACAGGAGGGTGCTTCTTGGAACGTGAAGAGTGCTTCTTGGAACGTGAAGAGCGGTTGGGATTTTATTTTATTAAATAAAATCCAAAGAGCAAAGGGCAGTGGAGTTTTGAACCCAAGATCAAGGGGTTCAAGAACCAACACATTACCACTACACCAATCTACTTCTTCAGAAGGTTGATCCCATTGCTATTCATCAAGGTCTAAACTCTAACAAGTGGTATCAGAGCTCAATGTGCTTCGTCCTGGCATGATAGACTGCATTCTGCGCAAGCATCAGAGCACTCTGGCTGTCACTATGCACCTGGACAACCTTCTGATCAAGTCCCATCTCCAGCATCAAGCCCTTCAGCCAAAGAGCTTCCTTTGCTGCCTCTGTGATACCTATGTATTCTGCCTCCGTGGTAGATAAGGCTGTGATGGGCTGCAGACATGATCTCCACGATACTGGACCACCAAACAGGCTGAACACAAAGCCTGTTGTGGATCTCCTAGTGTCCACATCTCCACCAAAGTCTGCATCCACATACCCATATAACTGCCCACGAGCCTCCTTGGATAAGTTGGATCTCTCAGCATCTTCTTGCTGTCCATAGCAAATACCAACCCCAACTGTACCTACCAAGTACCTGAAGATTCCCTTCAGTGCTCGCCAGTGCTCCCTACCAGGCTGCGCCATGAACCTGCTCACCTGGCTCACTGCATGGGCTATGTCTGGCCTACAACATACCATGGCATACATAAGGCTCCCAACACCAGAAGCATATGGTACCTTCTCCATCTCCTGAGCCTCCACCTCAGTCTGTGGTGACATGGTCTTCGATAAGGAAAAATGTGCTGCCAAAGGTAGTGCTGTCGGTTTGGCATCCTTCATCCCATATCGCTCCAGAATCTTTTTAATGTAGCCACCCTGACTCAGATGCAGCACACCTTTGGATCTATCTCTGATGATTTCCATCCCTAGGATCTTCCTGGCTGGCCCCAGATCCTTCATCTCAAACTCCCGAGACAAAGCTATCTTCAGTTCCTGTACAGCCTTCTCACTCTTGCATGCTATCAGCATGTCATCTACATACAAGAGTAAGTACATCCTAGACCCATCATCCAGAGATTTAACATACACACAAGAATCATACTCACACCTGGAAAGTCCAATGCTCCTAACATAAGTGTCAAATCTCTTGTACCACTGCCTCGGCGACTGCTTCAGCCCATACAGAGATTTCTTCAGCAAACAGACTTTCCCATCTGATCCTGGTTCTCTAAACCCTGGTGGCTGCTCCATGTAGATGCTCTCCTCCAAATGACCATGGAGGAATGCTGTCTTCACATCCATCTGCTCCAGCTCCAAGTCCTGAGCTGCTACAATACTCAATAATAGTCTGATGGAAGTGTGCCTGACAACTGGAGAAAATATCTCACCATAATCGATGCCTTCTTTCTGAGAGTATCCTTTGGCCACTAGTCTTGCCTTATACCTGATACCCTCTTGTTCTGAAGCTCCTTCCTTGCGCTGATAAACCCATTTACAACCAATGGGTTTCTTTCCTTGTGGCAGCTGGACCACCTGCCACGTATTATTTCTGTGAAGAGACTGCATTTCCTCTGCCATAGCATGGATCCACCTATCTCTGTCCTGACTTTCCATAGCCTCCTCATAGGTGAAAGGGTCTCCATTCGCTGTCACCAGGGCATATGACAACGAATCCTCAAAGCCGTATCGAACTGGTGGTCGCACGTTCCTCTTGGGCCTTTGCTGTGCGATCCCAGTATCAGTCCCCTGTCCAGCTGCATCCTGCTGAACTCCCTGGCTTCTACCCCCTCTATCAGTCCTCTCCACCTGAATCTCAAATCCTCCTGGTCCACTAGCAAATGGCACAACTGTATAGGAGGTTGTCTGACTAGTGTTACCGTGTTCTACCTCCTGTAGTCCCTGCTGTGCATCCATGCCACTTCTGTTCTGGAGGATTGAGCTCTCATCAAAGGTTACATCTCTGCTGATGACAACCTTCTTCTCCAAGGGGTCCCAAAGCCGATACCCCTTGACTCCTCGCGGGTAGCCTAGGAACACCATCTTCTTAGACCTGGCATCCAACTTACTCCGCTCCCCAGCTCCAACATGCACATATGCTATGCATCCAAACACCCTTAGATGATTTAGGCTTGTCTTCCTTCCAGACCATATCTCCTCTGGAATGTCTCCATCTAACCTGGTGTGCGGTGACCGATTGACCAAGTAGCTAGCTGCATCTACTGTGTCAACCCAGAACATCTTTGGAAGCCCTGCCTGCAGCCTTAAGCATCTTGCCTTTTCCAGTAGTGTTCTGTTCATCCTCTCAGCCACCCCATTCTGTTGAGGAGTTCCCATCACCGAGAAGTGCCTTCTGATGCCCCACTCCTCACAAAAAATCTGGAACTCCCTGCTGGTGTATTCCCCGCCATTATCAGACCTCAGACACTTCACACTTTTACCCTGCTCCTTCTCCACCTCAGCCTTCCAGATTTTGAACTTGGTGAAGACCTCTGATTTCTCCTTCATAAAGTAGATCCACAGCTTCCTTGAGAAATCATCTATCAGGGTCATAAAGTATCTGGCCCCATTCCTTGCAGAAACCGGGGCTGGTCCCCAGACATCTGTGTGTACTAACTCCAGGGGTTCAGCACTCCTAGCTGTGCTGACTGAGAACTGTACTCTTTTCTGCTTTCCCATCTGACAAGGCTCACAGATCTCCATATCTCCGCTACTCAAGTCTGGAAGCAGACCTCTCTTGCTCAGTTCTTTCATCCCCTTGTCTCCCATGTGGCCCAGGCGGTAATGCCACATCCTGTACACATCCCGAGGATCTTGCTCCACAGCTGCCACCTCAGATTTCACAGTCATCACAGAGCCCTCCATCTTGTATAGATTATTTTCCAGCCTCCTCCCTCTCATCACCACCATGGCTCCATTGGAGATGTTCAGAACTCCACTCCTGGCACGACTGCTGAAGCTGTATCCAGTCCGCTCCAAGTACCCCAGTGATACCAGATTCTTCTTGAGTTCTGGAACATGCTTCACACTGGTAAGAGTGCGCACCATACCATCAAACATCCTCACCCTCACTGTGCCAATACCTGCCACCTTGCAAGGGTGATTATCTCCAAGAGTCACATTCCCCTCCTCAACCTCTGTGTAAGTACTGAACCACGACCGGTTGGGAGTGTAATGATGAGAACAGGCTGAATCCAAGGTCCACATCTCTGTGCTGTGCCTGTGATCATCTGATACAATCAAGAGATCATCCTCCACCTCCTGATCTGCAACTGTACTCACAGACTCAGATCCTCCTTTTTCTCCCTTCTGATTTTTCCACTTAGGACAATTCTCTTAAAATGTCCTACCTCTCCACACTTATAGCACTTCAACTCTCTCTTGCCTTTCCTGGACTTTGATCGTCCTCCAGACTTACTTCTGTCCCTGCCCCTACCTCTGCCTGTCCTTTCCCCAACTGATAGACCCTCCTGGGGAACAGCTTCCTTGGTCATCTTCTCCCTCTGCTCATTCGTCCGAAGCACCGAGACAATATCTTCATAAATTAATGTCTCCTTCCCATAGAGCAGTGTTGTGACCAATGAGTCATAAGACGTGGGCATTGAACATAAAAGCAGAAGTGCTTTATCTTCTTCCTCCATCTTGACCCCAACATTCTGAAGTTCATTGCTCATCTGGTCGAATATCTGGATGTGACCCAGCACATCTCCACCTTCTGACATCCGAAGGCTGTAGAGGCGCTTCTTCAACATCAACTTGTTGCACATATTCTTCCCCATATAGAGGGTGTGCAACTTCGTCCAGAGTCCCTTCGGGGTCTTCTCCTCCAGCACTGAATAGAGGACTGAATCCGCCAGACAGCCCCTGATCATTGAACATGTCTTCTTCTCCAATGAAATCCACTGCTTGTCTGTCATCCCATCTGGCCTTTCCTCCAAAGCCAGATCTAAACCCTGCTGCACAAGGAGGTCCTCTACCCGGACTTTCCACATGGAGAAACTTCCCTTCCCATCAAACTTCTCAACCTCTATTTTTATGCTACTCCCCATGGCCAATTTCAAAAAATAGCACAAAAATAAATTTTATAAAATAGAGAAATACCTTGACGAGATTCTGTTGAAATTATTTCAACTCCTTGAAGGCCTCCAGATTACTCCTTGAACCAGGCTCTGATACCACTTGTTAGGGTTTAGACCTCTTTGGATTTTATTTTATTCCTCACGTCGTGAGATAGCTGCTGCTTCTCCTCCTCACAACGCACGGAAGGAACCTCACAACGCAAGGACGGAAGCCTCACGTGTCCGTCTTCCTTCCGTGCGTTGTGAGGAGGACGGAAGCCTCACGTGTCCGTCTTCCTTCCGTGCGTTGTGAGGTTCCTTCCGTGCGTTGTGAGGAGGAGAAGCAGCAGCTATCTCACGACGTGAGGAATAAAATAAATCCAAAGAGGTCTAAACCCTAACAGCATAAAGCTCGGCTAAAGGGACAAAAGAGTCAAGAAGGCCAAAGCCATCCGCCGCCAGCATCACACCATCAGTCCCATGAATAATAAATGCCGAGCCAGCACAGCAACACTCCCATCGAAATTGATTTTGACAAACCCGGAGGAGGGGATTAAAGATTTTTTTAAAAAAAATAACAAGTTTCTAATTTAAAGTTAATTTTATAGGCAAAGTTAACTGATCATGGCCTTTAACAGCAGGTCCTTGTAGCTTTGTAAAATTACATTAAAGTCCTTAACACGACATGGTGTTACATCATCGCTGCTCGTGGTTGTCCAAATCAGCGTTGTCCATGTTAGACGACATGTGGCAGCCACGTAGGCCCCCAACATATTCTCTACCTTGCCATGTGTCAGTGCCTCTGTTCCACATCAGCACTTAGCCGCATGGCATCTCCATCATCATGTCATATCTTCACAAGATCTCATGGCTATGGAAGCCACTCGCATGACGATGGAGTTGTATCCAAGTTGGGGCCAAAGGGGCTGACGGCCGCGGTGGGACTTGGTTCCAGAAATTAACTCAACCACCGTCCTATGTCGGCATTTGACCCGGACAACCAGGTGTTGGGTCAACATAAACCAAACATCCATCCACAAAAGAAATATTTGTTGACCGAAGATAAAGTTTTGTGACTGTGAGAACCCAGTTGAAATACAAGCATCGAGTCGTTGACCTCGCATCAAAAGCTAGCAAGTTGCCCATTGAACCTCTTCATGATATTATTTATTTATGAGAAGAACGGAGGCATGAAAAAGCTCTAGACTGGTAGCATATATTCTTCCCATAAATGCAGAATTCTGGGAATAATGAAGAACAGGTTTCAGGTTTTGGAATCATGTAAATTATTGATTTAGAAAATTGCAGTTGCCGGAGTAAATTATTTAGGAACAAGCTAGGGATAAATGATAGACTGAATTGCTATAGGATTGAGCTAATGGATAGGGCCAAATTGTGAGGCAGCTCAGTATCAGAAGGTTTAGGTAGGAGAAGCTTTGTAATTAAACATTAATCTTGCATGCAAACTAGCTCTGTGTTTTTTTTTTTTTTTTTTGGTAGGGCCAGAAGAAAGTTGAACAGGATGGAATCATGAGATGCTTCCTCATGATTGAAGTGGGGAAGAAATTTGGTGCCCACCCAATGTTGCAAGGGGCCAATCCGGAGACTTAGTGTGCCGCAACTTTAGACATGGAGCTGCTCACGACCACCAATCTTATTTGGTGTTTTGAAGGAAAAAAATTAAGTTTTTTTTTTTTTCCTTTTTTCTTTTTAAAAGAACGAAAAACAAATACTATCCCCTTAAGGTCGCAATATTCTATCTTACCCTTTTATTCAATTTGTAATAAATGAGTTTCAGTTTAGATTAAATAGATTTCAACCATAAATATGTCATTTATTTTATCTCATATGCCAAGTGAGTTGGATTTAAATTTTATTTCTTTTAATCTACTTAATTTGTTTAAATAATTAATCAGATCGAGTTAGATCATGTTTAGTTTGTGTTTGATCCATTTATCTAATATATTTATTAGTAATCAATACGTTAAATAAGTTAAATATGTTAAACAAGTTGACATTTTATTCTTTATTATTGATTAAGAGATTAAACATATCAATATCAAACTGACTCATTATGATTTATTTAATAAACAGATTAAGCAGAATGAATTGAGTTAACTATCTATTAAATATGTCATATTCAAATTTAAAATCTAAACTTTTTAATAAATAAATAGAATTTAGGTTTGTACTTTTTAAGATCAATTCGCATTAAACCTGACCTATTGTTTAGCCGGCCTAATTTTACCTTCTCTATCTTTCCTATGGAATTTGTTTTTCATAATTTTACTTCTTTTCTTCAATCAAATGTCCGGAAACGGGGGAAGAGAAGTTTCCTCTTCTATTTTACTTCCGACCAAACAAAGGGGTCCTGACGGTACTATGATTGCTACTGGGGGATTTGGACATCTCGATTCGTCGGTGCTATCCGCAGTCTCGATGCCCATCGTATTATCCTTGAGGATGATGCCCTTATGGTGATTCGATGGCTTCGCCAGGATCATTGCGCGCAGTCGCCTACCAACCCTTTGATCTCTGATATTCGTTCTCTCCTACAGGGGGTTCACAGTATACAGATCAGCCATATCTTCAGGGAAGCTAACTTAGCGGCTGACTGGATCGCTGCTAGAGTTGCTGATCATTCTGAATTCTGGTGCTGGAAGCCCAGTGAATGGTGTCCTCCTGGTTTGAACTTAATTTTATATTCTGATAGTGTGGGACTGAGTCATTCTAGAGTGGTGTGATTCCCATTTGTACCAAAAATAAATAAATAAATAAATAAAAGGGCAAATGTAAGTTGTTTGAGAATATTAAGAAATTTAGCCTAGCAGTGAAGTTATGGTCTAGCTTTCAACATGAAGCAGTAGACAAACAACTACAGACCACAATCGGTCGGCACCGCTAATAATCATAATAAAACATGGAGACGCAATCAGAGTTTAGCGTGAACAGTGGACTATAAACATGGAAGAGCCTTTAGTCATTGATGGCAACAACAATTCATTCATCAAGACAAGCTAATGTTTGTCATGTCCCTTTTTGATTTATTTATGAGGCTGCCTTTTATTTATCAGTTATATTTATCTTAAAAATATTTTTTTTCCATTAACCATCTTAAATGAATTATATTTTTGATCCCCTATCTTTCACTCAAAATTAACTAGGTGTTGTAATTTAAGAATATTACAATCATAATATTTTATTGCATAAAATTAATTAAAATTTATAAAATAGTTTGTTATTTTATTAATTAGTTTATATTTTAACATTAGAATGCCATGTTGATTATTCTATTAGTTTTAATTAATCTATATAATATAATGTTAGAAATATAATATTTTTAAAATAAGAAAATAAATTATTTAAAATAATTTTTTTTTGGTACAGATGAATGATCACATCATTCTAGTGCAAGTCAAGCTCGATCAAAAAAATAAAATTTATTTTAATACAATAGAAATAATTAAAATAAAATTTGAAGGAAAGTTTGGCGAACAAAAGTACATTTTAAACCACCATTCTATCCTATCATTTGTAACATGTAGACGGAGTTAAGCGAGGCGGCAGCGTGAATGAAGGATTCGAGGTAGGATAGGGTTGTTAGGTCAATTGCTCCGGGATCTTTCCATGCTTCCTTCCAACCGCCGCAAGCGAGCAAAATACACCACGCTTAAAACTTAAAAAAAGTGCCCCAGGCTTCGCACACGTTTGGTGTGGAAAGTGGCATGGAACTGGTTGCGGCATCCAGCTGCGGCCCACTTATCCTCGCGTGAAATTTCTGGACGTATTGGATGCTGGTACCCGTCATGTCGCCATTGACTCTCCTCCCAGTATCACATCTGTGCACTCCTAGAGTAGAGAGAGCGCTTCAAGCATAATATAATAGCCGACTTGCTTCCTTCCTCTCGCTTCCTTTCAAAGGCTACATACACTCTCTGGACTGGAGCAAGATGAAGAGGCCGACATGGCTATAGGCCTACGAAGTACGAACCAATACATATAGAGCGGCGTACCCTCTCTCTAACAAGCTCACCGAAACCCTGAAGGCTCGGTGACCCAAAGTTATTAATGCCACTACCCCACGCATTAACTCACGTTGGCCCAACTTTACAAAAGTTCAGAAAATTTTTTAGAATACCTCCAATGACATGAAACCAAGCGACTGACAAAACACCAACCAAAAAAGTCGAACAGTCCTTGAGGCAAAAACCCCCCTATCAACCCACCATTATCAGCAGATCAACCACGACCAGTCGTCACAGGAAAAATTTAATACCCCCACACCGAGATCGCTTTCTCCAAATTCCCACCCTTTTGCCATCTCCTGCGCAAAATGCAGGGCCTTTGGCTGCTCCTTTTGCTCGCTGCATTCCTCCGCCTCTCCTTCCTCGAAGCCTCGGCTTACATTGGAATTGGTGGTGGCGTTGGAGTCTGGATAAATGGGAGGGGCATCACCGGCACCACCACCACCCAAGCCCCACCGCCGAGCACCTCAGATCCCAGCCCCGGCGCCGAGTACACGGCTCTCCAAGCCTGGAAATCAGCCATAACAGAGGACCCATATGGAGTTCTAACTTCCTGGGTTGGCCCTGCTGTATGCTCCTATAGAGGTATCTTCTGCTCAGATCCCCCTGAAGACGTGTCCTCAACCACTACTACTAGAGTGGTGGCAGGCATAGATCTCAACCATGCCAACCTCAAGGGATCTCTGGTGAAGGAGCTATCCCTCCTTGCCCACCTCTCCATCATCCACCTCAACAGCAACAGGTTCTCGGGTACGGTCCCAGACTCTTTCAGAGAGTTCCAGTACCTCTCAGAGCTGGATCTCAGCAACAACCTCCTCTCGGGGCCTTTTCCAACCCCAACACTGCTCATCCCAAACCTCAAGTATCTGGATCTCAGGTTCAACAAATTCTCAGGGGAGATCCCAGATGATGTCTTTGACAAGGACATGGATGCCATCTTCCTCAACAACAACCTGTTTGAAGGCCAGATCCCCATAAGCATCTGGGGATCTCCTGCTACTGTGATCACCCTAGCTAACAACAAGTTCGCAGGGTCCCTTCCCGCTAGCTTTGGATACACGGGTGCTGGGATTAGAGAGATCCTCTTCCTCAACAACAATCTCACAGGCTGCATTCCAGAGGAGCTCGGCTATCTATCAGATATGGAGGTATTGGACTTGAGCTTCAACTCACTCACAGGCCACCTCCCAGCTTCTCTGTCGTGCCTCAGAGGCATCGAGGTCCTTAACATAGCACACAACCAGCTATCCGGGGAGCTTTCAGACTTGGTTTGTGATTTGAAGAGCCTTCTAAACCTTACGGTGTCTTTTAACTTCTTGTCTGGATTCAGCCAGGATTGTGCAAAGCTCTCCTTCAGGAATGTGGGGTTTGATATTGCCGGGAATTGCATACCCGGGAGGGACATGCAGAGGTCTCCACCAGAGTGCACGGGAGTGCCTGAGGGTGGTCTGAGCTGCCTAAGGATCCCAACCACGGCTGCTGTGGCTTGTGCTGCAGGAGCCATTATGGGCCAGGTGGGTGGAATGGTTGGGATCCATGTCAACTTGCCCGCGTCGCTGCCTTCCTCTGTGCCATGAGCTGTGTGGGGGACTGGACTGGACTGGGTGGTAGCTGGTCATTTGGTGGCAAGGACAAAAGGCTGTCTGCGTGCTTAAATGACTGGAGCTCTCTTTAATATCTTGAGCGCTCGAGCACAGCTCTTTTTTTTTTTTTTTACTCTTGGTGGCTTTAGAACTTCTGATGTTCAAATGAAGCATAGGCACTTAAATAGCCTCCATGGATCAAGCTTTTTAAGAATTGAATATTTGTATCAATGTTTATTATATTCCTCCTGTTCAGATTTGCTAAGAGTTGAGTTGTTTCTGTATCCAATTAAAGCCAAAAAGGAGAAGGAATTGAAGGATCTGCTTCTCGGAAAGTCTTCTGAGAGTTGGTTAAATAAATAGCATGCATCCACGAAGAAGTATCAGGAACACCAATATAAAAAAAAAAATACCATTCATCCCCTCGGAAAGGCAGGAAGACTTGGGGACAATCATTTCAACCTCTTTCTGGGATAAGCCAATTTACCAATAAGTCAAATATATATTTTTTTTGCGTTGAAAACCTTCTTCATGGATCGGGATGCCAGCAACCAGTAATTGCCAAGCAGATCCATCACCTAGATAACTTTATCTACTCATCAGAAATATAAGATGTTCTGCTTAAAAATGGTGATGTTACGCGAGTCCTGATCATCTTCTAACTGGAGGAATGAACACATGGGATACAGGAACTTGAGAGCGAGAGGATTTTGAAGTAACGGAATCCTTTAACCACAAAGCTAGGAGACAATTAGACAAACCACTTTAAGGACAAAAGTATTTCTGTTCCCAACCGGTGTTGGCTTTTTTTCTTTTGGATGGTCCAGCAAAAGTTAGCTAGCTGCCAGCTGTAGTGACCTTGAAGAGGCTACTACAAATCAATCCAATAGACTCTATCTCTATCATGTGAACCGTCCTCGGAATGAATTTGTGTTTCCTCCTCACCAGGCATCTCATTGGTGAAATGTCCATTTCTGCATAGAGCTTCCTTTTCCCAAAAATTCTTTTAGAATGGCAGCTTATCAAAAATAAAATTCTTCCCTACTAATCTCTGAGTGAGATGATGGTTGTTCCTTTAGGTGGGCCATGTCTTCGAGAGACTTCAACTCTTTGATGACATGCTACCTGCTGACTGCTGCTGTGATTTGGAATATATGTTAGAAGTGCCAGAGAACTCATACAGTTTGTAGGATCATTCCTCTTAGAAGCAATTTCGATTATAATAACTTTCTGCAAATTGGGAAAAGGTTCAACAAATGACTTCCTCATCTTCCAAACATATCATTGAATGTAGTACATGGGGTTTGGGAGTTCGAAGGATGGTGTAGACATTGGTGAACCCAACAAGTCACCCCATTGGTCCCAAGAGCTCTCACGTATCCTTTTATCTTAAGCTTCCAATTCTGCTCGTTCTACTGATATTTTTATGGGTTACTGCTTTCTTGCCAACAACAGAGGCTTCCCTGTCTCATGACATATTATCAATAATTAGTAAATACTTAATTCGATCTATATATAAAAGTTTTGTTTAAAATTCGGTTTGAATCCAGGATAACATTTTTTTTTCATGGGTAAAAATGCATACAGTACATGAAATGCAAGTAACAAAAGTTAGGAGAAGAGTGAAGAAAATAGGAAAATGGGAACACAATAGATCATGTTGACAAGAAACTGAGATATATTCCACTGAAATAACATATCTTCAAGTCAAACAAAGCTCTATGAATCAAGTCAAAATCCAAACTTATATTTATTAAATGAACCAGCTAAATTCCAGCTGATAGAAAAATCAGGACCAGGCATGACCTAACCAGAACATGGTCACATCAACCTATGGTAAAGCCATATTCCATTGACTTGCCCTATAAATAGAGAACCATAATTGGTCATACTCATCTCCAAACCACCTCAGCCTGAGCAAATTGACAAGCTTAAGACTACTCAAATCTTGTTGACATGTAGTTGCAATGATAGGAGGGGTTCAGCTCAATATGTTGAAGCCATTTTTTTAATACAATGAATGGCAACATACATTTTGAAGTATAGCGGACAAAAAGGAAAAATGGGTGGAGATGGGAATGTAGGGAACTTAAGGAACCATTCGTGATTTACATTTTGAGATGGCAGAGGAAACAAAAGTTGAAATGTAGTTCAGGAACTGCCTGCTACCGTTATTAGGCAATCCTTCTTTCTAACCACAAAGATTGAAGCAGAACGTGTAAAAGAGATTCGAGTTGATGTTCTAAGAGTTGATGGCATCTAGATCAGTTCAAAAATTAGATATATTTTATAAAATAAATTGCTTGATTTAATCGTTTAAGGCTCCCAGTCTTAATGAGCAGGCTGGACCAACTCCAACAATATGTAAACTCTCAATAAGCAAAATTAAACTGTTAGAACTTCTTTTATGATAGAGACTTTTTTGAGTCATTATTCATTACTTTGTTTGTTTAACAAACATTTAATGTGGAATATATTTGAAGACTATGGATTGGCATTTAATGTAGAACATATTTGAAGACTATTGAGACTGCTATTAAAAGATAATAAAATTCTTGAAGGTTATTGTTTACCCTAAAATATATTAAGCCATGTGGCAAACAGTGGCTTTAACCTACCAATGATGCTAATTAAGTCTCAGGCTTTATCTATGGTTACCAGAAACTTGGATATGGGAGGTCCAAGCTATGTGCAACCATATCAAAGTTCCATGCTCCATGAACCTATTGTATCTCGATTCTTCAGTGAGATGACCACACCATTCCTGATCGGTCCTTCTCGGCCCCAGCGTCTCCAAGCCTGCCGAGTCGGCCCCGACCCTTCCTGGTCGGCCTCTTCTCGGCCCGACATCTCCAAGCCCGCCGAGTCGCCCCGACCCTTCCTGGTCGGCCCTTCTCGGCCCCGGCATCTTCAAGCCCGCCGAGTCGGTCCCGACCATTCCTGGTCGGCCCTTCTCGGCCCCGGCATCTTCAAGCCCGCCGAGTCGACCCCGACCATTCCTGGTCGGCCCTTCTCGGCCCCGGCGTCTCCAAGCCCGTCGAGTCGGCCCCGACCCTTCCTGGTCGGCCCTTCTCGGTCCCGGCATCTCCAAGCCCGCCGAGTCGGCCCCGACCCTTTCTGGTCGGCCCTTCTCGGCCCGGCGTCTCCAAGCTCGCCGAGTCGGCCCGACCATTCCTGGTCGGCCCTTCTCGGCCCTGGCGTCTCCAAGCCCGCCGAGTCGGCCCCGACCATTCCTGGTCGGCCCTTCTCGGCCCGGCGTCTCCAAGCTCGCCGAGTCGGCCCCGACCCTTCCTGGTCGGCCTTTCTCGGCCCCGTCTCCAAGCCCGCCGAGTCGACCACGACCATTCCTGGTCGGCCCTTCTCGGCCCTGTCGTCTCCAAGCTCGCCGAGTCGGCCTGACCCTTCCTGGTCGGCTTTTTCTCGGCCCCGACATCTCCAAGCCCGCCGAGTCGGCCCCGACCATTCCTGGTCGGCCTTCTTGGCCCCGGCATCTCCAAGCCTGCCGAGTCGACCTCGACCACTCCTGGTCGGCCCTTCTCACCTCGGCGTCTCCAAGCCCGCCGAGTTGGCCCCGACCCTTCAGGTCGACCCTTCTCGGCCCCGGCATTTCCAAGCTCGCCGAGCCGGCCCCGACCATTCCTGGTCGGTCCTTCTCGGCCCCGGCATCTCCAAGCTCGCCGAGTCGGCCCCGACCATTCCTGGTCGGCCCTTCTCGGCCCCGTCATCTCCAAGCCCGCCGAATCGACCCCGATCATTCCTGGTCGGCCCTTCTCGGCCCCGGCGTCTCCAAGCCCGCCGAGTCGGCCCCAACCCTTCCTGGTCGGCCCTTCTCGGCCCCGGCATCTCCAAGCTCGCTGAGTCGGCCCCGACCATTCCTGGTCGGCCCTGGCATCTCCAAGCTTCCTTCCTGGTCGGCCTTTCTCGGCCCCGGCATTCCCAAGCTCGCCGAGTCGGCCCGACCCTTCCTGGTCGGCCCTTCTCGGCCCCGGCGTCTCCAAGCTCGCCGAGTTGGCCCCGACCATTCCTGGTCGGCCCTTCTCGGCCCCGATGTTTTCAAGCTCGCCGAGTCGGCTCCGACCCTTCCTGGACGGCCTTCTCGGCCCCGGCATCTCCAAGCCCGCCGAGTCGGCCCCGACCCTTCCTGGTCGGCCCTTCTCGGCCCTGGCATCTCCAAGCTCATCGAGTCGGCTCCGACCATTCCTGGTCTACCCTTCTCAGCCCCGGCATCTCCAGGATCGCCGAGTCGGCCCCGGCCACCCTGGTCGACCCAGATAAGTTTCGGCTCCCCCGGAAGAGTCGAGACTTCCCAATTTCCTTCAAATCTGTCCCAACACAGCCCTGGTAGCTCGGGACGCTACCTCTCTGACCCGCGCCGCCTGACAACGCCAGATCCAACTATCCTGAAAGGATCCCAAGCGAAGACCATGCCTACACGGCCATGACGGAAAGGATAAGTTGTGAGATGCGGCCCCAGTGACACTTATGGGCGCCCCTGACATGCCCACAGCGCGCATGGCCGAAGCACATGACATGCCCATAGCGCGCGCGGCCGAAGCACTACAGCCATGCCATGGCAAGCCCAGGGCCAGCACCCAGACTTGCCTTGACAAAGTGCCACAGCAAGACTTTGGCCCCAGCCTAGCCAACCAGTAGCAGATGATCAAGAGTGGCTACCCACAGCAGCCACCTCCGGCAACGAAGCACCACCAGTCTTAGCGGTGACCGAGTGGGATGTAACGAGCATGGCCTGAGTCGGAGGAGCATTACCACCCATGGAGGAGAATGGCGGCGGCGCCACCGTGTAGGGCGGTGGACGGCGGCGAGATCAAGTGCATTATGGAGATATCTTCAGAGATTGATTTCCTTGTGGGGAGTGATTGAATAAATCATATCTTTAGATTTAGGATGTTTCTCCTAAACTCTAGAAGATTAGTTTCCTTTTCAGTTAAGTTGTTTTAGGCATGTATCGTCAAATCTCCTTGATTCTAGGAATTGTTTCGAATTGTTTCCTTAGAATCTTGAAGATTTGATCTAGATTTGATTTGATTGGGTTGGTAGGATTTTGGAAGCTCCAGGATGCCTATATAAGCACTCCTCAGGAGCAATAGGGGAGAGTTGTGTTTTGTAAGCTTAGAGAGCTTATGAATGTTGGCCAGGCATAGGCACGTTTATGCCAGTAAACTTGGGGGCTGATAACCTCTTAAGTTTGGGCGTGCTTGGGCTAATAACCCTTGTACGAGTGTTCTTGTGTTCTGGTGGTTCGAAGGACTAATAATCCTGAGACCACGTTCTTCGTAATAACAGTGAGGCATTCTTCATTTCTTGTGTGTTAGATCCTAATTACCACGCTCGTGTGTTACTGAAAACGGTTCGGGAGGATCGATTGTGGTGTTGGAGCGGATCGCGCGGAGGAGTTGGTGAATGTTTTGGAGTCCTTGACCGGGGACCCTAACAAATTGGTGCTTTCATTGAGATGAGTTGCTTGAAGATTTCTACGCTTCAAGCGGGGTAATCACGAGCAAACCTTACTTTGATTCTCTTCGTTGAGATTGTTATAGTTAGAAGTTGTTTGTTCTTGTTGGAGTTATTATTTGAGGTGGGGGTTCGATCTTCTTCTGGAGAGAACCCAAGGTCGGAAGTTGTCCGTGCAAAGTTCTTCGTGGGAGGGGGTTCGATCTTCATTTTGGAGAGAACCCAAGGTTGGACTTGTTGTTGCAGCCCATATTCCAATGGAGGCCGGATCAAGTACTTTTCCATCCAACCGAGACCGCTTTGAAGCTTTGGAGTCATCCACTCTTTGGATGAAGGAGCAGATGGCGGAGACTACCACCAACATGACTCACATGCAAGGAGCCATCACTTCCGTCACTAATGCTACGGAGGAGAACATGAAGGCGGTGGAAGGCATGAGACGAGACTTGCAAGCAATATTGGCAAGACTTGGAGGAGGAGCGAATGGGGCCAACCGCGGACAAACCCCAAGGGTGGAAGAGGAGCAACTCGTTGATGGAAGGAAAGCTCACATTTCTAAGTCCACAAGGGGAGAGCCTAGACCAAGGCAACCTCTTAGATTGGGCGGGCGTGTGGAGAATGAGCACGAGGTAGTGGAAAGGTGGCTGCGAGAGGAGTCTGACCGTGATGTTGATAACCATGCAAGGACGGAGGAAAGATTCGGTGGGAGTCGGTATGGGGAAAAATGCCCTATGGCCGGATCCATGAAGATGCTAGAAGACATGAGAGACCGAGAAGAGACCACCACTATCATGATGAAGATGAAGGAAATCGGTTTAACCATCGAGGACCTAGAAGGCCACATTACCGTGGAGGTGACTATGAAGATGATGATGGAAATCGGTTTAACAACCGAGGACCAAGGAGACCAAAAATTGACTTCCCTAAGTTCAATGGTGGTGACCCTCATGAGTGGCTCGATAAGGCAGACCACTATTTTCATATATATGAAGTACCAAGGACAGAGAGAGTGGCCACAGCATGTTTCTTCCTTGATGGGAAGGCAAGCAAATGGTGGAGATGATACGGGCCCAATATGAGAAGGAAGGAAGAAGGCTCGGGTGGACGGCATTCGAGAGGGAGCTGCTTATGCAATTTGGGCCTTCGCCCATTATCAACCATCATGGCCAGCCAGCTAAGCTCAAGCAAGATGGCAAGGTGCATGCGTATGTGGAGGAATTTCGACAACTCCAAACCTTGGTGAGGGGTTGGTCTGAGGAGGCACTTATCGGCACTTTCGTGGATGGTCTAAAACCATGGATTGCCAAGGAGCTCAAGTTGAAGCAGCCCACTAGGCTGCAAGAAGCAATGAGGATGGCTGAAATCCTTGAAGAAAGTCATCACTTCGAGAAAAGACACGTCAAGGACCAAGTGGCTAACAAGGTTTATAAACCCTTGTATTCCACGGGGTCTTGGAAAGGAAAGGAGGGGACTACGGGAGATTCAAGGAGCAAAGGGAAGGAAGTCAATAAGCTTAGTCGTGAGAGCTTGATGAGTACATAAAGAAGGGCTTATGCTTCAAATGTGGTGAAAAGTGGAGCCGTGATCACCAATGCAAGAAAGCCAAGGTCATGTGTATGATCGGGATAGGAGGAGCAATTGGGGGAGACAAGTGAGGAAGAGCACGGGCATGAGGAGTCCTCTAGCGATGAGGAAAGTGAGGAAGCCGAGTTGAGCCTCAATGCCATGTCCGGCGTACAAAAGCCCTCAACCATGCGACTTATGGCTTGGGTTGGCAAGCATGAAATGACATTATTGGTGGATAATGGGTCTACCCACAACTTCATCAATTCCCGCGTCCTTTCTAAGGTGGGATTGCATGGGGAAGAAGTAGGCCATTCGATGTGAAGGTGGCAAACGGGAAAAGCTAAGGTGCGAGATGGTAGTGCAAACCGTGAAGATGAATGTCCAAAGCGTCCGTATAGCGGCTGATCTTCACGTACTCTCATTGGTGGGGCTAGATGTTGTCTTGGGCAATGCATGGCTAAGAGGCATTGGCAAGGTCGTCACCGACTATGAGAAGATGACTATGGAGTTCAAGCTTGGAGGGAAGAAGAGGACGTGGACAGCTCTAGCATCAAAAGAGCCAAGGCCTTGCGAGGCCAATATGTTTGAGAAACTATGCAAGGGTGGGGCTCATTGCTTCGCCATAGTGATGGGCCAAAACCGAGGAGATGAAGGCAAGAAGAGAAGCATAGTGATGAAATGAGGAGCTGCCCCAAGGTGTGAAGACTGTTTTAGAAAGACACAAGGAAGTATTGGAGGTACCTACTTCATTACCACCAAGTAGGGAATTTGATCATCGCATTGTGCTGAAAGATGCGAGCAAACCGGTGAATGTGCCACCATACCGGTATGCTCACTTTTAAAAGGGTGAGATCGAAAGACAAGTGGAGGAGATGTTGGCTAGTGGCTTGATTCGACCAAGCACTAGTCCCTTTTCATCACTGGTGTTGCTTGTGAGGAAGAAGGATGGAAGTTGGCATTTTTGCACCGACTACCGAGCATTGAATGAGGCAACAGTGAGGGATAGATTTTCCATACCAACAGTGGACGAGATGCTTGATGAGTTGCATGGGGCTCATGTGTTCACCAAGCGGATTTAAGGGCCGGATACCATCAAATCCGGATGAAAGAGGAAGATACCCACAAGACGGCATTTAGGACTCATTCCGGCCACTATGAGTACCTAGTGATGCCTTTTGGGCTGTGCAATGCCCCCTCAACTTTCAAGCGGCTATGAATGCCATATTTAAGCCATTCTTGAGGAAGTTTGTATTAGTATTCTTCGATGGCATCTTGGTGTACTCGAAGAATGTGGAGGAATACTTGGAGCAATTGGAGCGAGTATTGATGATCTTGAAGGAGCACCACTTCTTCATCAAGGCTTCCAAATGCGCCTTTATGCAAGAAGAGCTGGAGTACCTTGGCCACATCATATCGGGCCAAGGAGTAAAAGTGGACCAGCGGAAGGTGGAAGCTATGGTGGATTGGCCCTTACCCAAGGATGTGTCGGCTCTACGAGGATTCCTTGGTTTGACGGGCTACTATCGAAGGTTCATGCAAGGCTATGGATTGATAGCCAAGCCACTTACCTCCATGCTAAAAAAGGAGGGCTTCGAGTGGACCGAAGATGGAAGGAGAGCTTTTGAGAACTTGAAGAGAGCCATGACCAAGACACCCGTCTTGGCCTTGCCCGACTTCAAGAAACCATTTGAAGTATATACTGATGCAAGTGGAGAAGGGATTGGGGCGGTACTAGCTCAAGAAAGGAGGCCCATAGCTTATATCTCCAAGGCCTTAGGGCCAATGAAGAAAGCATGGAGCACTTATGCAAGAGAAATGTTGGCGGTTGTGCATGCGGTGAAGGTGTAGAGACCTTACCTCTTGGGAAGAAAGTTCACTATAGTGACCGATCAACAAGCATTAAGACACTTGCTAGAACAAAAGATCGTGATGCCAGAGCAACAGAAGTTTCTTGTGAAGCTTCTGGGATTCGAGTATGACATTATATATCAGCCCAGAAAGGAGAATAAGGTGGCTGATGCGTTGTCAAGGAAGGAGGGAAGTCCAATGATGTGGACTTTGTATGAAGATGAGGCTGAACATATGGCCTTGAGTGGAGCTGAATGGAGGATATGGGACAAGCTTAGAGAGGCTGTGGAGTTGGATGCAAGGTCTCAAGAGATCATAGAGAAGCTTGAAAGTCCATGTAATGGGGTGATCGGATTCAAATGGCGTGATGGGCTTATCTACTACAAGTCCTATATCTATGTGCCCGACGTACCAAACCTGAGGAAGGAGATTCTCACTCACTTCCACCATAGCAAAGAAGGTGGTCATTCGGGATGGCTTAGGACCTATATGAGGATCAAGCATTTCTTCTATTGGGAGGGCCTAAAGAGAAGTGTGAAGAAGTGGGTGGCGAATGTGACGTGTGTCAAAAGACCAAACATGATACGAAGGCCCCTACGGGTCTCTTGCAGCCCTTACCCATACCGGAAGCTATATGGGAAGACTTGTCCATGGATTTTGTGGAGGGCTTGCCCGCAAGTCAAGGGTACGAAGTGATCTTGGTGGTCGTGGATCGCTTAAGTAAGTATGCTCACTTCATACCCCTTAAGCATCCATTTACAATGAAGAGTGTGGCTAAGGCCTTTGTGGACAACGTGGTGAAGCTCCATGGTTTCCCTAGAACCATTGTTACGGACCGGGATCGGGTGTTCATGAGCTCCTTTTGGAAGGAAGTGTTTGCACTGCAAGGGAGCAAAATGAAGACAAGTTCTTCATACCATCCGCAGACCGATGGCCAAACAGAGGTGGTCAACCGTACATTGGAACAATACTTGAGATGCTATTGCCATGATGAGCAAGCAAGGTGGATGGACTACATGTCATGGGCGGAATATTGGTAATACAACATACCACTCTTCCATCACACTTAGCCCATTTGAAGTGGTGTATGGAAGGAAGCCTCCTACCTTGGTGGCTTATGAGAGGGGTACGGCTAAGAATGCGGAAGTGGAGGAAGCCTTGATCACTAGAGACGAGATACTAGCCAAGGCAAAGAGGGAGCTTAAGAAGGCCCAATCGAGCATGAAGAAATATTATGATAAAAGGAGAAGGCTAGAAGGGTTTGAGCCCGAGGACTTTGTGTACTTGAAGCTTCAACCCTATGGCCAAAAGACAATGAAGAGAAAGGCAAGCTACAAGCTAGAGAAAAGGTACTATGGGCCATTTAAAGTGGCTGCCCGTGTCGAGAAGTTGCGTATCGGCTAGAATTACCATCAACCTCAAGACTTCATCCAGCGTTTCATGTGTCTCTCCTTAAGAGACGAGTTGGGGATCCTAGCTTGATTGTAGAGGAATTGCCTTCCTTCGATGAGGAAGGTAGAATGCTACTACAGCCCACAACGATTCTTGAATACAAAATGGTGCCACGTGGGAGGATTAGAAGGAAGATCTGGAGAGTATTGGTGCAATGGAGAGGGCTACCTAGAGAGGAAGCAACCTGGGAGGATTATGATGACATAGCCTTAAGGTTCCCACAATTTACCCTTGAGGACAAGGGTACACTTAATGGAAGGGAATGAAAGGATCCCAAGCGAAGACCATGGCCTACACTTATGGGCGCCCTGACATGCCACAGCGCACGGCCGAAGCACATGACATGCCCATAGCGCGCGGCCGAAGCACACAGCCATGCCATGGCAAGCCCAGGGCCAGCACCCAGACTTACCTTGACAAAGTGCCACAGCAAGACTTTGGCCACCAGCCTAGCCAACCAGTAGCAGATGATCAAGAGTGGCTACCCACAGCAGCCACCTCCGGTAACGGAGCACCACCAGTCTTAGCGGTGACCGAGGGATGTAACGAGCATGCCTTGGGAGTCGAGGAGCATCACCACCCATGGAGGAGAATGGCGGTGGCCACCGTGTAGGGCGGCGGACGGCGGCGAGATCAAGTGCATTATGGAGATATCTTCAGAGATTGATTTCCTTGTGGGGAGTGATTGAATAAATCATATCTTCTAGATTTAGGATGTTTCTCCTAAACTCTAGAAGATTAGTTTCCTTTTCAGTTAAGTTGTTTTAGGCATGTATCGTCAAATCTCCTTGATTCTAGGAATTGTTTCGAATTGTTTCCTTAGAATCTTAAGATTTGATCTAGATTTGATTTGATTGGGTTGGTAGGATTTTGGAAGCTCGGAGGATGCCTATATAAGCACTCCTCAGGAGCAATAGGGGGGAGTTGTGTTTTGTAAGCTTAGAGCTTATGAATGTTGGCCAGGCATAGGTACGTTTATGCCAATAAACTTGGGGGCTGATAACCTCTTAAGTTTGGGCGTGCTTGGGCTAATAACCCTTGTACGAGTGTTCTTGTGTTCTGGTGGTTCGAAGGACTAATAATCCTGAGACCACGTTCTTCGTAATAACAGTGAGGCATTCTTCATTTCTTGTGTGTTAGATCCTAATTACCACTCGTGTGTTACTGAAACGGTTCGGGAGGATTGATTGTGGTGTTGGAGCGGATCGCGCGGAGGAGTTGGTGAATGTTTTGGAGTCCTTGACCGGGGACCTAACATACCCACTGGCCACGCTGCTGATGGGACTGGACCCAACTACCAATAGCCCCGCTGGCTGATGGGACTTAGCCCACCAACCGCCGCTTTCTTCCTTTCCGATGAGACAGGACCCACCAACCAGCGCGGATTCATGCAACTCCCAAGAACTCCGCGGACATTCCTTCCTCACGGAATCCCACATGATCATGCCAGGGTCAACCCCTATAAAAAGGTGAATCCACTCAACAAACAGGTATGTGCGATAATCCCTGAAAAAATCGTTATCTTAAGGCCCAGAGAGGAATCCCTCCTCCTCGGGAGCACCTTTTCATCTAAAAAGAGCTCATTCGAGCTCCTCTTCTGCTGTGACCTCAATTGCTAACTTGGGCGTCGGAGGGTTCCACCGGAGAATCCTTTCGGTCTTGGACTTCTTTGCAGGCAACCTGGTAAAGCAAGCCTCGAGAATCCGTTCGGTCCCGACGTTCAGGATCAGTGATTGGGCATCATCATCATGTTCTGATCTTATTAAAAAATTTTAATCCTTGGAAAAACTGAATCTTGTCTCCTAATCGACTTACCTCTGCTGATCATCATGAACGATATAACAAGCCAACAACCTGATTGACCACTAGAAATAGTTTGCCAGGAAATATTTTGGATGGTTACCTTAAGTCCTTAACATTTATGAAGCCACATGGATACAATGACATTTACCAATGAGACTAAAAGTCTCAAGCTTTATCTAAATGGGCGCAAATCGACCTGACCACCCAAACATTTTCACTGATACAGGCATGTGACAGCACCAAGTCTACAGAGAACTAGGAATGAGCAAGCAATGAATGTGGTCCTAGCTTGGCAGGGGGGAATTAGATGCGGTTTTATAGTTTCAGAAATACGGTTCCCTGGATATATATGCATCAGTGGCTCCAAGTAATTTTTTGGAAGTAGTTTTCTTTTTACAATTTTATTCAATTACATGTTTTAAAAGAACGATGAAGACCACAATCTGGGCATCTCCAACAATTTTGACAAGCAACAGCAATTTGTGATTCAAGAAAGTTCTATGAAATCCTACATGAACCTCTTATATCTTGATTCTACAGCACGATAACCATTACACCCTGAAGAATCATTGTCTTGCATCAAATCTTCATGTAATCAATCTCCCTCTATTAGTTTGTTTCTCTTTCTGTAAATTATTACTACCCTGAAGTCCTTTTACAAACACAAAATCAAATCTCATCTCTTGATCAATATATCTGTACTAATCAACCTGATCAATCCAGCACGCCAACCATCCAATCAAACACCAGAAATAGTTTCTCAGAATATAGTTATATAATTTTCTAAAAAAATTCTAAAACATTTCAATACATTTTGCGTCATTTTGTAGTTTAGTAATTTCTGGCTTTAGATATTACAACAGTTTTCATCTCTATAGGTGAAACTTCAATCCTTGCAGGATGGTTTAGATTGCACCATTAGAACCTAAACAAATTACTATCAAATACATACCATAATGTCAATCGGACAACCAACCTTAACAAAAATAAATATATTTGTTATGAACCAAATCTTAATCTCTGCAAAACCATATGTCAAATGTACTTCATATAAATGCATGTAAAAGATATAGATATATCCTATCATGTTCCATGATAACACTTTAGTATTTACAGACTCTGTATGTTTTTCCCATCACCTTTATGAAGATGCTTATTCTATTACCCATTCGCTCAAGCTCTAAATTAATTCTCTGAATTTCATAGCATGAGTTCATCCAAACTCTACAGTTTGGAATTAGCCACTTTGACCCATCAATGCAAATAATGCAGAGGAGAATCGTTCCTTGAAGCAGAAGAAGAGAATAAATGTACCTCAAAATGAGACTTTTCCAAGAATAATACCCCACCAACGAAAGATTCTTCTCAGTTGCAATTCTTTGAGCCTCAACTTGGCCAGTCAGAAGAATTATCTGACTCATGAGTTCCTCGTACAGTCAGAAGAATAATACCTTTCCGATATTCTACCAAATTTTGATAGTTGCATTGGCTAAAATCTCTAGAGGAAAAAAAAAAAAAAAAGAAGCAAACTTCAGCAAAGAAACTTTCTTTGACTGGTTTAAAATCAAGAAAGATAGGAATAAAGAGAAAAGGGACAACAAGGGTTATCCTATACCCGTATCCGTCGACGATGTGTTAGGAAAGGTTGGAGAGCGGCGTCTCATCGATGTCAAAGATCCACACGTCCTTCCGTCGCCGGCGACCTGAACGGTCTGGGTGAAGGCCAGTGACTAGGCGGCGACCACGTCGGAGTCCGACGCGTAGGGATCGCCGTTCATGTACTCCGCTACGTACTGAACCCATCTGGCCGGGATCGTCTTCCAGTGCCCGGCATTGTCGGTCTCCTCGGAGAGCCGCCATCTGTCGCAGTAGAGGTCGTCGAGGTCGCCGGGGGCCGGGTTCCGAGAGACCATCCGGAGCCAGAAGGGAGTGGGAGGCAACGGCAGAGGAGGCGATGGCGGAGACAGAGGAGGAAGGGAAGGAATCTGCTAATCGTGCTAACAGATGGCGGAGACGGAGCAAATTTTGTATCAAAAAAAAAAAAAAGTTATTCGTGCTGCTGAAGCATTATTTATTTATTTTTAAATGTCTGTCTACAGGCTTGAGTACCAAAGATTTTAGACCTTCTAATGCAAGAATTTTTTAATTGTGCAAGAATGTTACAGTGATCATCCCATTCATTAGATTGTTCAAATCCTATATGATTCACACAATTGGAAATAAAACAATTGCTGCATGGGTTTGTAGATCAATAAAAAATTATATTTTAAATATAAAAAATATATATTTTAAATTTAGGTTCACCCAACTTGCTTTTCTATATTAGAATAGTTATTTTTTTGCTCGCATAAAGTAAGTAGTTACTTTTCCTAGAGCCTAACCAACCTAATAGCTTTAATCATATTAATTAGTTGATTAAAACTGCATGCTTAATTTCTTCTTTTAAGTCTATCAACAAAGCACCTTACAGAAAATTCTTCAGTTAATCCTATAGTATTATTAATAATTGTTCAAATTGAGATTAATACTCATGCACCATGGAAGTTGGCACAACTTGACGAGTTCTCTATAAGAATAGGAAACTTTATGGCATGAGGTTTGAGATTGGACCATTCCTTCCATTTCTGGCTATGTTTGGATGTTTGAAGGGAAAGGAAGGGGAGAGTAAAAGGAAAGAAAGAGATGGAAGGAAAGGAAGGAAAAGAAAAGTTGTTCTTCTTCTTGTTTGGATAGGAGGAAAGGGAAAAGGAAGGTAATATAAATTATCTTGTTTGGATGGAGGAGAGGGAAAGGAAGGAAAAAGATATGTACAATTATACCCATTCGTCCAGAACCTTGGATCAAACAATGGAACTCTCATCCATCAGATAAGACCAAGGGCTGTGATTGTCTTACTTGTTTTAGGTAGTCGGAAGAGTGCACAGAAATGGACGACATCAGCCATGGGAGAAGCAAATGCTTCCTCCATCCGATATATTGGATATAATGATGTACATTAGCAAATTGTAGAATGTATATAACTAGTTCGTTCAAATCTCTCCACACCAACAAGCAAATAAGTTGGAAGAAATAAAATAAAGTAAAACTAGGAGAGGATAACAAAGGACGAAATGGATTGAATAGAGGATAATGGATATGCCTCGTAACGATCTGTTTCAAGGCGATGTTCGGTGACAAAGAGAAAGGCAACGGAAGGCAGCAGTGAGTTGAAGGAGAAGAATTATGACAAAGAGAAAGGCAATGGAAGGCAAGCAAGTTGAAGGAGAAGAAAACTAGAGAATGACCGTCAAAATGATATAAATATAGAGAAGGATATTTTGGTCTTCTAATAAAGTATGACTTAAACTTTTTTTCTTCCCCCAGCTTACCCTCCGATTTGGGGGTTAACAAATTTACACTCGTTGAGGGAAAAGAAAGGGAATAGGTTACTCCCATTTCCTTTCCCTCTTTTTTCATCTCTTCCCAAACAAAATAACTTATGACCTTTCTTCTCCTTTTTCTTCCCCTTCCCTCCATTCCCTCCCATCTAAATAGACCCTTATATCTCCTTTTCCTTCCTCTTCCCTCCATTCCCTCCCATCCAAACAGACCCTTGTAGTGATCAAATCTTTGTTGTCGGATATGGTAATGCTACTTGAAGATTCATCAAAATTTTCTTTTCTTATACCCGTAATCATCTTTTTCAAATTAGTCAATTAGCTGCTTATTAAATTCTCGTAGCTCAAACATAGTTGCTTTTATTGGTTTTCTTAAACTTTTTATATCATTTTCCATACACTTTTGCCACTATTATCGATGAGTTCTTCTGCCATATCTTTACAGATTTTGGCAAAAGACCTTCTTGAAGAAAGAACTTTTCTCTTCCTTTTTTTTTTTTGTTCAACTTTCTCACCTTTTTTTTTTTTTTTTTTGTCTCTCTCTCTATCTTAACCTAGCCGCGACAAAGATGGTGGGATGTGAAGTTGGATGAGAGAGCGGTCGACGAAACTAAGAAACTTGTTGGAGAACTGTGTGACAGAGGCACTACTCTGTCTTGATCTGTGAGAGATCGAAGGATTGGCATGGCTCAGCCGTGCATTTTGATGGTGGGAGAATAGAGAGGAGGTGGCAATAGATTCGGGAAGGTGAAGACAAATAGATCTGGCCACTGACGGTAGAACAGAGGTGGATTTTAGGGGTGGTAACAAGAAATAAGATTATGCAAGGTTTTTTTAATATAAAAAGGAACTAAATAGATTTTGAGGTATGGCGAGATGAGATCACGGTGTTGGAACTTGGCGAGGAGGAGATGTGGATTTTAGGGATGGTAGATTATGCAAGGATGATTTTTTTAATATATATAACTAGATAGATTTTGAGGTGAGGAAAAGAATAATAATAAATGAAAAAAATAAGATGAAGAATATAAGAATAATAGGTTATTGATACAGGTTCTAATACCAACTGTTGCGAACCCTAATTGTAACGATAGATGTAATAAGGAATTTGGAATAATTATGATCGCTTTGAGGGGATTACATCTCTAGATGATAGCTTCGATAGGGTCAGTCCTTCTGATAACTACTTCGAGGGGTTTGAGCTTTCAAAGAAAATAAATCAATAATATTATTTCACCATGATAAGCCAGAAGAGTTGTTATATATTTATAGGGTTAAAACCCTAATTATTCGAGAAAAGTTGAATACAATTGTATAAAGAAATCTTCTAATGAAACTAATGCATAATTGAGAAAAATCAGGAGTTTTACTTAATAACTAGATCCTTTAAATCAAGAGAATCTTATAGATTTTAAAAAAAATCTTTAAAATTAAGGATTCATGTAGAATAAGAGGAATCCCATTTGATTTGGATTTGGAGAGAAGAAAAAGGAACCTTAACCCTAATCCTAATCCTAGAAGGATAGGGTTGGGAGTTTTTGGGGGCTTCCTCTACTCTCCCTCCACGATCCCTTCCATCATCGTTGTGACACAAGAGAATGGCATCTTAAGTAAATAATCTTTTTATCTTTTGGGCTATTGGGTGAGGTATAATGAGTGCTACGCAATCATTGCCGATATAGTTCCGTCTTGAGGGGCAGTGGGCAATAGTTATGAGATTTGTGGAGTTGGCTGTGAACCAGTTGATGCCCGCACCGTTGCTTTACGCTTTCCTTGTTGTGCAGTCCATAACCCATTGACTGTTAGCTAGCCAGAGGCAAGTTATGGGTGTGTATATGTATATAAAATGCGGGTTACCCTTGCCTATATGAATTGAAAAAGTTACATGAATGATGAAATTTTTATCTTACGGCTAAATGAATTCTTTAATCATAAAAAAAAATATCTTTATCATTTTAATGTGATTCGATTTAATCAGCTAATCCTTTAATAATGCATGATAAAATTTGATATCAATATACAGTGAAAAAAATTCTTATGAAAAAAGATTTTTTTTTTTAATGATTGCTCACTGATCTAGACTACTTTGATTAGGTTCTTATTTGGTGTAAGACCACTTTGGAAAGAAATCAGCTAATTTATTCAAAGAATATTTTTTTATGATTGCAACTTTCTTTTAAGTTTAGAATTATTAGAGCTATCTAATATAAGAGTCTGACTCTTGAAACAATTCCTCCATTTGTCTATAGAAGTAACCCCAATCTTTCAAGGTAAATAAGTTTGTTCTCGCTCTATGCATAAGTCTTGATAGCTTGCTTGTTCAATAGCCGTTTAAGTCTTAGTAGCTTGTTCAAGAGCCATATGATCTTTCCTCATCTATCTTGGTTGATTTGAACATAAGAGAGTTCTTTCTAAAGAAAGACTTTGGGACCACTTATGTTCTCTTCTTTTCTCACGCAGGAAGGCAAACAGTTTAATTGAGAAGTGCTTTACTATTTGATTAAAGAAACATCTTATCCGTTAGCGTATAAAGACTAATTTTAAATGCCAATAGATTGACATCATTTATAAGAAGCAATAAGTAGAAGTAGTCTGCTAGATTGACAAAACAACAAAGACCCAAGAATGGGTATTGTCCAAACGAGCATGAGCCGTATTTTGGCTAACTCTCCAGATTCTATATGAGAGCCAACCAATCCTGTTCCAATGCGGCCTTTTGTTTTAGTATCACCTCCAAATTCGGCATCGTCTATCACCTAGGAGCAATTTAACACATTTCATTATGTAGTTCTGATGAATATTGTCTAAAATTTGGTCTTTCAAGAAGCCATTTCTAAAGACCAATCAAAAGTTAACCAAAAGGCTTAACAAGCCACTAGCCTCGACCAACCTACAAACAAGCTTGATGATTATTCTAAAAACTAAATAATGGAGTCTACTCATCTTAGATGACTTGACGAAGAACCACAAGATCAATTATCCAATTTGGACAAATGCATTAGCTCAAACATGCCCGTAATAAGTTAGAGACAAATAGCTCGATGACTCGAAGAGATGATATAAAAAATTGGAGTGATTATGTAGCACGTTCGGAGACGAGGAAGTAAATTTGCCAAATGATCTTAATCTTTCTATTGAGCCTCCATTCACTAAGAAAGTGATGGCCAAATCATTATCTCCTAAATTCAAGATATCATAGTTAGAGTGGTATGACAAAATGATTAATCTTGTTGACCATCTAAAGAATTTCAAAGCTTTCATCCGCTGCATAGAGTACTTGATGCTATTATGTGCTGAGCCTTTCTTGTGATCTTGAATAAAATAGCTCGGATGTGGTACTTTAGCTTAGGCGAGCCTTTCTCATTTACTTTAAATATCTCAGCTATTAATCGATTACTTTGTTAGCAAGTAAAAGTACTGAAAGACTTCTGTGACCTTGATAATGATCAAGTAGAAGATGGATAATTTGTTGAAGGATTACCTTCAGTGCATCAACTCGAAGGCATTAGAGGTTTAAGATCTGGTACATTGGTAACTATTGCAACCCTAACTAGTGGCTTGAGGAAATTTAGGTTTACCTTAACGATTTTTCAATAGAGCATGACACTAGACAAAAGTCCTGCCCTAATGGAAGGTCAAATAGCTAATTGCTACTAGGGTCCTTAATATGATCCATAGTAGACCAGCGACAGGTAGAAAGACTTCTTTGATCAGGAAAGTTTATGCCAAGCAAATTCATACTAAGAAACCTTCTATTATAAGGCCGAAGACCAAGGAAACTGGCATAACCTTCTTGAGTGAGGATCTTTTAAGGAGTATGGGTCCCTTGCGATGATGCTTGGTCATCTTGGCAACCCTGGTGAATTACCAAGTAAAGAGGATATTAATGGGTAATGGAAGCTTAGTTTATATACTATTCTATGAAGTCTTTCAAAGATGGGAATTAGCGCAAATCAATTGCGACCGACTAAAGACCATTGGTTGACTTCACGGCATTGGTTGACTTCATCGATGAACTTATTCGATTTGAAGGAATCATAATTCTATCAGTTATCATCGAAAATGAGCCAAACTCCAAATAATGATGGTAGACTTCATGATTGTTAATGTATCTATTGCAAACATTACTATTATGGCTTGGTCGAGCTTGAACTCTCTTAAAGCTACCATTTTGATCTATCATCTTCTTATGAAATTTTTTACCGATCAAGGAATAAAAAAACTCATAGGAAATCAAGTAATAGCCTGACAGTGTTACATTGCTACCTTAGAAATGAGCTGCAAGGTGACTGAGGAATCACAAGGTAATAAGTTATTTAAGATCATGAGAATTGATAATTTGGATAACTAAGTGTGGTAGTCGATAGCAGATCAGAGCTATCTCTTAAGAGAGAGTGGAGCAAATGAGCTTTTCTCCTCACCTTATACAGCTTTTAAAGGAGTGCTTGGCAGGAAACCTTCCACTTAAGCTATCCTATACCAAGCTGCTACATAGCACACTCTTTTACTCAACAATTGAATGGTAGCTCATCATAAGATCACTAAATTATATACTTTGTTCGGCAAATAATGAGAAAACAATCAGCTCGATTTCTAAGATAATCGTTTTAGTATATCTTCATTCCAAGTAACCTTTAATAGCATTAGGCTCGAGATGATATGCCAAGCTGTTCTATTGTTCACTAAGATTGTGTAGGATAAGTTAGCCTACCCCTTTTGCTCTAAAAGATCGATTCAGGTTGAGTTATATCTAAGAGATACAATAATTGCTTATAAGACTGACCTACCAATTTTTGGCGGCACTCTAAACTAATTTAAGGTTAGGATCAAGGCTAAATGCATATCTTTTTCAAACTTTAACATTATTATAAATGAGGTCCAACATAAAGAATTAACTCCTTTTCCAAAAAGTTATACATAAGCAACAACTAGAATTAACCCCTTTTCCAGAAAGTTATACATAAGCAATAACCATGGATTGACAATGTCATGATCAACCAATGTCAACGAGTCATTGAGCTCATCTGTGCCTTTTCAAGTTGATCAAATTCAGCAATGCCCATGCCATTAAGGTTAGTTTAACAATAATCTATATAATCACTCATATACATAAGAAAAGCCTAATAATTCTAAGATAAATTGTTTAGATTCAAACTACTTTCATGATTAGAGTATGAATTTAAGCTCAACGTTCAAAAATTAAGGATAGAGGGACAAATATATGGTCTAATTTGGCTAGCTAATCCTATGGTGACAGATGGTAACATTGGATATCAGTATAAAGTGAGAACCTAATGAGAAGGTGTTCTCCTTCATGGCTGCTAACCTATCCTACTTTAATCATAAATTTTATTTTACTTTAATTAAGATTCTCCTTATTTAGTATTAGACCACTTTGAAAACTCTAAAAATAACTCCTTCAGATGTATATCAAACTAGCTTTAATCTTCTTAGGTAAAAAGTTCTTTCTCACTCCTTGCTTAAGTTCTAGATAGCTTGTCCAAGAGCTCTAGGATCTTTTTTATCTACCTAGGCCAATTTAAGCATCAAAGGATTTTTTCTAGAAGAAAACCTAAGATATTTTACGTTCACTCTTCTTTTCTTGATAGAAAGATGGATAGTTTAATTAATAAGTACTCTACCATTCGAATGAAAATGCATCCAGTTAGTTGTTCATTGGCGAGTGGAGATTAATTTTTAACATCAATATATTATTTATAATTAAATCCAAAACTTAGTCCATTAGGATATTATCAACATGTTTACGACGATCCAACCTGCTAACTACTTGTTTCCCCCTTCATTCTTTCATGGCACACGCATACATCTCTCTCTCTCTCTGTATCTCTCTCTCTTTCTATATGTGTATATGTTTATGTGTGGTGCCATATGGTGGAAGTAATGACTCCTCCATCTACCCAATCTATTCCATAACTGAAATTGGTCGGTTTATTTTCTATGACGGCGAAGTAAGCATATACAAGAATCTAGATAGCTTTGCATGATTCCAATCCATCAATGGAAAAAAAGAAAAATAAAACAAAAAAGAAAAATATTCATTGTTGCTTCTAAGCCCTTTCACTATAAGAAAATATTGAAATAGCGACGCATCGTTGCGTCGCTAAATTGCGACCAAATTGCGACGCCTCCGCGAAACAAAACATTGCGATGCAATTAGCGATGCATTAGCGACTCAATAAACAAAAAAATAAAAAAATTAATTTTTTTAATTTAGCGATGCAAGTAATGTGTCGCAATATTTTTAAATTTAGTTTTTATAAACTAAAATTATAAAATATAAAATATTACGACGCAACTCAATGCGTCGCAATGTTTTTAAAACAAATTAATTATGTTACATAGCGACGCAATAGTAACGCAATAAACCAAAAATTAAAAAACTTATTTTTAATTTAGCGATGCACTAATTGCATCACAATTATATTAAATAAAATTAATATTTATAAAATATAATTATGGAATAGAAATATTGCGACACAACTCAGTGTGTCGCAATATTTTAAAAAATTTAATTATGTTAAATAGCGACGCAATAGCGACGTAATAAAATAATAAATTAATAAAAATAAT